>SCDY01001823.1:0-22103 GCA_004143825.1 Drosophila micromelanica | reverse complement strand
TGAATATGAATATGAATATGAATATGAATATGAATATGAATATGAATATGAATATGAATATGAATATGAATATGAATATGAATATGAATGCATTTCTATATCTTAGCTATTTTGAAGCCATTTTCACCAGTCAAAGTCCACCCATTTCACAGCAGTTGTTATTTAAGTCCTTACTCCTGGCTCTTCCAATGCCGCATTGTATCTACCATTAGTTAGAATTTAAGGCTGAGACTTAAAGCAAACAAAATTAATCACATGGCATTTTTAGCCAATGCACTCGACAGCTCTGCGTCGCATTTCCTTTGGGTGTGATGTGGCGCTGGGCGGATGGGTGTTGAGTGTTTGGGTTGCATTGGGTATTTGGCATTTTCCAGCCAAGCACTTCATTTGCCGCCCTGGCATAACATTTGCTTTGTCATGGCTCACATTAATCATCATCAAAAGAGAACCTCGGCCCCGGCCAGACTTGACAGTTTCATAAACGCCAACGAGAGCCACTTGCAACACGGCCAACCGCAAGTAGGCAGCACAAATGGGCGAACATTGTAACTGATACCAGAGACAAGCCAAAAGCCCAAACCGCCATTCAGACCACCCTCCCAACCGCAAAGTGTGAGGTTCATATTTGTGCCCTGTTGACTGGTTGCTGTTGATTGTTCCCGTTTAAAGTGAAATTCCAGATAATGTTGATAACTTCTGCTGTTTGACTTGATTTAAGAGACAGAAAAATGCTAAAGAAAACTCAACTTGAATCTGAGTATTCGAGTCCGTATCAGAAGCGGAATCCATTAAACGGCGCGAGCGTTAACGATGTCATTACGAATCCTACGCCATTTAAGTTGGCCGCCGTATCACTGGAGTTATCCTCTGCAGCCCCGCAATTCCACTTTCGTTCAGATCTTCATCCCCGGCTGACATAAAAGTTTAGCCATCAAAGACGCGAGCGCGTTTAAGTGTTTATTTGCGCCTAAATGCGCACTTTGAACGATTTGATTGAAAATTCTTTTGCAGTGGGTTTTGTCGGGGTTGCTTTTGAGGGGTAAAGCTCGCGTATCGCCCAAATGGCCCAAAAAGCGTCGGCCTTAGCTCGTATATTACACCATTTTTATTTTCATTTTCTTGCTTTATTCTTTCGTTTTCTCATTTCATTTGGCGCCTTTTATTGTAATGCGTGTCTCTGTGTGTCTTGTGTGTATTTGTTATGTTTGTCGCACTCTGTATTCCGTCTTTCGTATTTCTATATGATTTACATGAACTCTACCTAATTTCCCGTGCTTGCACTTCAATTCACAGTTGCCGAACGGCGTCCCATAAAGAACCAAACACACATCGATCAAACCACGGCGAACAGCCCCCAACCGGACTCGGGCTTCATAGCGCTCGTCGTGATTGCCAGTCTTAGTGGCTGTGCTGTGCTCCTTTCGGTGGTAAGTACACAAATTCTTGGGGTTAGTTAATCCAAGATTTGGGAGGGGCAGCAAAATTTTGTAGGAACAAAATTTGTTAAAATTTATCGCTAAAAAAATAAATATCTGAAGATATAGCGAAAGTTGGAAACAGAATCTCAAATTTTCATATTATTTCATGAATTACAAATTTTGAAAAATTGTTAAATTGGGGTGTAATAGAAGACAGACAAGCCCTGTCTAATTTTCAGTGTTTAAATTTTTAAGAATTAGAAAGGTTTCAATGAATAAGGTATGTAAAAGTAATATTTAAAAAAAAACACACACATTAAAATTATAAAAGTTTCTTCTGATTTCTCTACTTTTTAAAATACATGTATATTTTTTTTTTTTTTTTTGTTACAAATATAGAAAAAGAAACTTTTAAGAGCAACTAAAATGAAAGAAACTTTTTTTGGGGAATTTCGTGGTTTTTATAACTAAATGTTTTATATGTTAAATTTTTTTTTGTAGCTCCTGCTCATTGGCTATCGCTACTGCAGCAAGCGACGCATCAATTCTATGAATTTTGAGAATCCCATTTATCGCAAGACAACAACTGAGGATCATTTCAGCCTACGCAAGAATCTACCCTCTCGCATCTACGATCACACCAGCGTCATGGATGACGAGGTAACACAAACTATCCCAAAACCAAGCCGAAAAATACTTTAATTATTCATTTTTTTCAAATTTATTTTTCCACTCTTCACTCTTAGTACTCACCCGTCATAGGCATATCGTCGTATTAGAGGTTTTAGCTTTTGTGAGTATACTGGAAGCAACAAATAAAAGCCCGCAGCAGACACGCCTAAAGACTGAGCAACTCGTATGTGTAAATTATTTTAGCATTATTTTAACAGCGGGTAATTTTGAAGATTTAAGAGAAGAAATGAATCCTTAAAGGATGCTGTACAAAATACGTCGCAAACTTCTAACTTAAAGCTAAACTACAACTAAAACTAACTAAAACCAACTCTAAAGATAATTCACATAGTTCCAAACTGTATATAGCTGTAAGTGTGCATTACCTAATTTAAAACACAAAAAAAAAACTATGAAATTATTATATTACCTTAATAATTAGTAGAAAAAAAAAGAGTTTAAACATTATTTCAGTTTAAAGTACGGATCGTTTATTATTATGATTATTATCAATAATATTATATAATATTGTTAAGTGTACATATGTTTAAGATGATTGAATAAATGCAGATATACATATGTGTAGCATCCAAATTGTTTAACTATCAATAAAATTGTTTTACTACCAACCCATTCACTTACAGGTTATCATCTGGATGCTCGGATTGATTATTCTAGCTAAACTTAACTTTCAGTCCTCAATTCTCTGTGTCCGTTCAACACAACTCTTCTTATCATATTTTGATAGTGATAGCAATAAATGTTATATTTCCAATTATATGACTAATTATTACGCAGCACATTAGCCACTTATGCGCATTCAACAATTTCCAGCACACAGGTTGCTTGAAATGAATAGAAATCAATCAAAGTTTACAGCACGTAAAAGCACGCAATTGGTTCAGGTTCCTAGACACTTTTTCGTATTTCTAAATATGTTAAAAACAAAAAGAAACATTGAGTAGGCGCTAGTTGGAACACTCTGACTTAAAGATACCCTACGATCTCATTGCACACACACACTGACAATCTGGCTGCGCTTGACTTTTTCTATAGAAACTAAAGCCTTGTTTTCTTCTAAATTAAAAATATGATCATTATAAGATTTTTATATCTATGTTCTGTAATATCGGATTTACATCCTGATCAAGAATATATTCCTTATTGGACTGGAGATGGTTCATTTTGCTCAAAATCATTATACCCTGAACCCATTGAAAATTGGTACCCAAATGGGTTCAGGGTAGAAAAATCGAAAATTTATACGATATTTAAATTCGTAAAATAAGCTAGTCATGCACGCTAGACATAAAGTATATCATTGAAACACGCCAAAAAGACTATAGGTCAAATGGAAAATTCCCTATGTGAATATTTTTATTTTGATTTTTGATAGAACTGCGGATATACTCATTCACTAGCCCAATATTATCTTAACAAAGAGAACCGTTTTAAGTTATTTTTAATTGTGCGTTCAAAAACTAACTTTTGTTATTATTGCTTTTCATCTATCTTCTTCAATTTAATTTATTACCTATAACTACAATAATTAAAACTTTTAAATTTGTTAGGTATATTTAATTTTACATTACAAAAAAAACAACTTTTTATTTTTGTTGCTTTTCATTAATCTTCCTAAATTTAATTTATTACTTATAACTATAAAAATTAAATTTTTTAATGGGATTCCTAGGTTTTATTCTTAATATTGTTTTGTTCCATAAGCAGGAAATGTTCTTAAAGTAAAAAGTAAGTGACTGTTTACAGTTAAAGTTTATACAGCAAGCTTCGATAAATGCCTATTGTGTATTTGTATTTTTGATTTGCCATTCAATTAACATATGCATGTCATGGTCTGTGACCTATGCCAAGAACCAATTTAAACGAACAGCTTAACAAAAAATTAGTTGCCAACGGTAATTGTCGGAACCCAACAGTTCAAGTACACACCTCCAAAACGGCGATCTTAAGAGTGTTTAACAGAGAATGCTTACCACGATTTAGAGAACCACAGATGTTGAATTTTAACTTCACAATATTGGGCGGTGTGCTTTTATTTAAAAATAACGATCATTTTGCTCTTTAAATATTATATGGCAAAGTATTTTTGAGAAAATTATTCACCACATTAACTATGGGTTACACACTCTTGTTATTTCTCTCGTTTTACCGTTCCGATATTCGGCGTTGAACCTGAAGAGCGCTATTTAAGAGAGTTTAAAGTTGCAAATGGCACACGTTAGATTTTGATTTTTTAACCACATTTTCAATAAAATGAAAGCATCAATCAATCAATCAGGAAAAAAAATTGGTAGTTTTATTTAGATATTTTGGCTACTTTAGTCGTTACACCATTTTAAGAGCGCCACGCACTCAAAATTTCAATATTGTGACGACACAAATTTAAGAGTACAGAATTCTCTGCATAAGCACTGGCTCTCGAAATCGTACGCACGATAAAACTAGAAATGTCAAAATCAACAAGTGACTAATCGGGTCTAACCGACAGCGCAATACTCGTTCTAAAATATGCAGGCAAAATAAAAATAAATATTTTTTAAAAATAACAATACAAATTTTAATAATATACATATTTCATATATATGTTATTCGTTAACCGCCCCCCTCATCACGATGAAGCTAGCCTATCACCACTCTATAAAAACAAAAATAAAAAATAAGTGGGCTAACGTAATTTAAAAGCTTCGACCAAGTATTTTGTTATGATGAAATCTTTAAAACAGAAGGAGATATATATTTATTAAATTTTTATTTCAAATTGCAAGTTTGTAGCTAGCATTCGGACGTTGCACAAACCCAATATGCTCAGTTCACTTCGTGAATGGGTATTAAACCCATATGTACGCGTGGCGATCGTCATCGTATAGCGTTCGTTCGTTCGTTCGTTCGTTAATATGGTGGTGCACGTACAGTGTGCTCTCTCAAAGGCACAATCGTGTACTCCACGGCACTGCCCGATCGCACTCATCGACGGCAAGACCAGTCGTTAACGGTCGTTGGTCGGGTTGGGCACAGTCAGTCGTGTTGCTGCTATTTGCATTATTACGAGACCGTAACAAGCCGCTGGTTTACAAAAGAAAAGCGGGACAAAAATTTGCCGAAACCAAAAAAAAAAAAATATAAATATAAAACAGCTTACAACATTTTTGTAACTTAAACAAAATAGAAAAAGGTAGAAAAACGCCTATATCCACACTTAAAAATTAATAAATAAAATAAGTAAATAAAAAGCAAGTGTTAATTGCAACGTCTGAAGTTATTTAGCTGAGTTGCGCGATTCTCTCATGCTATCAAATAAGTGTACGGCATATCCGATTCAGACATACGGAACACGTGTAGTTCGAGGCCGCATTTTTTGCTGACTTTGCCAAAAAAATAACAAATAAAAAAATTATATTTGTTGTGCCAATATCAGCATATATAATTAGAAAATTAATTTTTACCCAAAAGAAAGGCACTTATGTGCAAAAGCGGTAACGGCATTGCAAGCACTTACCAATTTTATAACGGTTTTTGTAGATAAGAAAAAAGTATTTGTGATTCATATTTATGGGGTTGTTTTTCATACCATAAGCCAATAAGCGTGACAAACCCAAAGTTTCATGTTTGGGGTTTACCTTGTAAAAACCAGCATAACGATGATTTTGCATCATGTATGCATAGGAAAAGTGTTTTTAATTATACCCTATATTTACGTAAATAATATTATCAAATTATCAAAATTGAAAAAGTGATCAAATAAAAAAAAATAGTTTGTGCTTTTAATCTATATAAACTTCCAATTCTTAAAAGTTTAAAGGGTTTCTTTTAGCACAGCATACTCTTGCTTTTGAATTCTTGCGTGTCTTTATTTCAACTTTCTGCAACATCGTATGATATTTTTTTATTTTATCTTTCTTACCTGTTCCGCATGTTTGTCTTGCTTCTTTACTCTCTTCATTTTGGTTAGTCTTCTCATATACAATCGCCGAAATATTTCTTGGGGGGTTTCGCTCTTCGTGTATGATAATTTTTGGCAACAGTGTTTTTTTTCGGCTTCTTATTTTTTTTTTTGTATTTTTTGGCAAGGTTGACAGTTTTTCTCTCGCTTCAAAACAGCTGAGGCTGATGATGACGTCGCGCTATTATTTAATACTTAATACTACACAAACAACAGAGAAAATTTTGTGTAAATGTGTTTTAAAAAAATTCAAATTATATATATATATAAAAGTGAATTTTTACTCCTTTACAGTGTACAATTTATAGAAAATCAAAAATTAAATTATCGAGTTGTAAAATAAAATGGGTACACCGCTAACCGATTGCAGTAGCAACTCAAATACAGCAGCAACTAATACAACAGCAGCAGCAGCAGCAGCAACATCAACATTTGACACCACCACCCACAGCAACAACAACAACAACAACAACAACGTTGTGGAAACACCGCCGAAAATAAGCGTATTCTTCAGCAGCAGCATAACATATCAGAGCCGCGTGCAGCAGCTGATCAGCTTCAGTTTCACCCACTTCTTCCAGCTGACCTCCATCGGGTTCATTTTGACGCTTTGTAAGTTTAGTAAATTCGCCACTGATGTTAATGCAGCACAGGTGACTGCATCGGCGTCCAGCCCCAGTTTGTTTATCGCCAACTTGAGCGGATCGACGCTTCTCGAAAAGCTGCTGATGAAGACAACCACATTGGGACCGCAAACGGTTAAGCTAAAAAGCTCAGCGCCCGCCGCAGCAAACAGCATCAGTGCGAACAGTGGCAACTCCTTCGGATCGCCCTTCTTCAATGGCAAAGGCTTCAACCTGAGCATGCACTTTATGTTCCAGAACGTGTCGGGCAAAATAAACACCCCATTGGATATATGTGAGTAGAGCATTCAAATTCTTATCAATAAAATTCAATTATTTTTAAACAAAAATTGCATTTTAACTTATAATATTAGCATATTTCCTAAACTATTAAAACTACATAATGAAATAGTTCTTGAAAAACTTTTATCTAAATTAAATCAGATAAATTTTATCGATTTCTATAGGGTATAACCGACTGCACAATACTCAGAGTTAAAAAAAAATCGTATTGCATATATTTTGAATGCAAACAATCAATGACCAAAAATGAGAGTTTGAAATGTGGAAGCTATGCAGCATTACAACATTTTTGTAAATTTTTTTTGCCTGCAGCATTTTCTTTAAGCGCAGCTTTAAGCTCGGCCCGCTTGTCTGTCTGTCTGCCTTGCGATGTCTGCGTGTGGCGTGGCAATATTTGTTGTTGTTGTTTTTTCTTCTTTTTAGTTTCGCATTACCATTGATCAGGCCACCGACAGGCCTCAATTTCCAATAGTTCATGTTTGTTTGTGTTTCGCTTTTGGGAATAACATTCGGTGGCCTGACGCTGCACTCTGTCGGCATTCCACGAAATATTTTCTGCCTTTTACTTTCCTAAGTCGCTGTCCAACTGCATTTCTCGCTCTCTGTGCTTCTTCTTGGGCTGCTGCCGGCCGGCATTGGGCTCCAGAGAGCGTGTGTATGTTGAATATTAAGAGTATTAAGAGTATATATTTATCTTAAATGTCCAAATGGAAGAAAGAGCAACAAGTTTCTGTTTCTTTTTGTGCTTACTTTGACTTCTTTTTTTTCTGTTATTTTGTTTGAAGTTGTTGGCTGCGGCGTGCACAGTGGTGTGAGTAAGCGTAAAAATTGAGTTGAAGGGAACTCCACGTGTTGAGAACTGAAACAGCAGTTAAGTCAGGCCTACAAAATATAAACCAGTTTAGAAAAATAAATATTTATAAAGCAAAACAGCAGACGGAGAATAAAGGAATAAAGAGACCAAAAGTATGTGAAGCGTTATATTAAATAGCAGAAATCTTAGACCCAAGTTTACAGTAAACAAGCTGTACAACTTATTGTATTGCTTAATAATAATATGATACCTATATAGTATGTATATAAGGTATACATATAGTTGAAGCTAACACAACAACTCAGTTAACAAGATAATAATTTTTCACACTGAAATGCGAAAACCTTTAAAAAATCTAACAGCAGTCAATGCTAGTTAAAATCTTAACCCTAATACAGATAAACACGGTTTTCATTATTAATATTCGCACAACCTCAAAACTAACCAAGAAAAAACCTTCAACTTGTCAAAAACTCACTTAAAAAATGGTTTTAAGCGCAGCGAATTTGAAGCGCAAAACAAAACCGATTTCAAAATTGGATTTTTTAAACCAATAGGGCAAAAGGTTAAAACGTTTGGCAACAGGTCTTTAGGTCGGAAATTCGTAATTTAAATTTCATTTAAATGTGTGTCAAAACCCTATATATAATTTAGAAGCAAAATTGCAATCGAAATGCATTTGCGCTGTTACTTTGACAGTTGGATAACATACTAACATCTAAATATAGTTAGCCCAAAGGGCAAAGTGTATCTTAGCCCGGATCAAGTGTCATTTCTAGCAATTGGCAGTTTGTGAAGCAGGTAATAGGTCAAAGTGTCAGTCTAATTATTGCCATCACCTTGTCAAGGTTATTCTAATTTAGCCATGAAACGTGTTAAATATATTTGAACTGACATTGCGAAGCTGAGTCTATATAATAATTTTTTCATCCGAAAGCTTATAGCCAAAAATATGGCTTTGTTTTTTGCTAATAGATGCTTCAATACTCTATTAACCAAATAGCTAAATCTTATCAATGGAGATAATCGATTGGATTTATTAAAAAGTAATGGAATTATATCAATCTTACCATTTATTATTGGTGTAATATATTTTACAGGGTAAAGAGGTCCGAAGTTTCTGTACGAAAAATATAATAAATGATGTATTGTATTATCAAAATAAATCAGTATATTATTACTATATTGTTATTAACCACTAATAGGTACAATTACCCAACGAAAAATTATTTTATATAGTTAAACTTATATTTTAAAGGGTATTTTGCTTACTGCCTGTAGAAGATTTCTTATTTCTTGCTGTTAATTATTTTAGTTATCACGACAGCTCGAGGCAAGCTATTTTGCCATTTCTTCGATGTTCAATAAGTTGCCCAAACATTTTAAGCCATAGCTGCGGCAGCAGCGGCATAATCAGCATCTGTTGGAACTGTCGACCAACTAGTAATTGCCAAATGAAAATTGTCAACAGCTATTTTGGTAGCTCTCAAATTGACAACCGCAAACGCAATCGAAGTTCTCGGCACGTTTCATGGCAGCCTAATGAATGTCAGATTCAGATTCAGAACGAAAACCAAAAACTGCACTCAAGTTAGCCAACGGAAGGGGAGGGGGGCGGATGACACAAAGGGGCGGGGCAGCCTGAGACTGCCTGCGTTGATTTATTTTAAAATCGAAATTAAACAAGTTTCGGCCCGGCAGCTGAGAGAGCATCATAAAAACTGTCATGACAGCCGCAGGAGCAGGCAGAACTGGAGCGAGAACTTGTCGTCCTCGTCCAGACTTTTGTAATTAACTTGGCTAATTATGCTCAAAAATGTGCACGTGCTGTGGGCAACTGATTTTAGCTCAACCAGACGAGCGCAGAACAGTGCCGACTGTACCCTGTACCCCATACCCTGTACCCTGTCCCGTTTCCGTTTGCGTTAATTACAAAACCCATTTTACGTTATGTATAATTATGAGCACATAAACTGGTTACAACCTAAAATCAACTTTCAGATGATGAAGCCAAAAAAGTGTAACAACAACAACTTGCAATTGTTTGTGCACAACAGCCGACAGTTATTCACACACACATTAAAACGCACTCGTGTAAACTTACACGTAACTAACATATCTTTTAACAAGTGTCTCTTTCATAACTGACAACAATTCAACTACAAATACAACAACTATCATCTTAAGGCAAAGATTTCAATGTTAAACTTTTTGAAATTCAACTCAAACTATTGATATGTTGTGACTTATTAGCATTAATTATGAAAATGTGATTAATAATAATATTAATAAGTTTATTTTTGGTTTTATTAAAGGAATACTAAAATTAGTATATTAAATAAAAAATAATAATTATAGTAAAATAACAAATAGTATTTTAATTTTATCTTTTTTACAATATTTTAATGGACAGTTATCCAAATGGTGACAAGTTATAGATATATATCCACTAGTAGTTGTATTGACAGAGCCCATGTGACTCCATATATAACATATATTATTGATCAGAAGTTATTTTGAAATTACGATTATTTGATGTATGAATTGCGAATATTTTATTGATTATGTGGACGGTACCTACATTGAATATAACCTACATAGGAACAATATATTTAACTATTTATTAAAGCATCTAGTTTTAAACCCATTTTCAATGGAAAGTTTTAATAAAGCAAGAGCACCCCAACGATTATGGAAAAGTGGGCGTGTAACGTATTATATTACTCTCAGATTAGCTGTTGCTATAAATGAAAACCAGCCAATCACAAAATAATGCTAATCTAAGTCTAATCTCAAGTGTGCCTCAATTATTATTGGTCATTTGCTACCAAAATTTAATTAAGAAAAAGTATAAAATCTATTTTTAAATTACAAGCGAAACTGTTGTTTAATTAGAAATCTAAATTTATGCTATTTACTAACAGAAAAATTACGCATACGACACGTATACAGCTAAAATGGGTTAAACAAGATAAACAAAAGCAAAGTAAAAATGTGGCGTGATTTTATTTTTGGCAAGTATTTTCAATCATGTGCATGACTTAACAACATTGTTTACAACAACAACATGACACTATACAACATATGTACAAAGTCTAATTGTATTTTTAATTTAGTGACGTTTATACAAAATAATCGATTTTTATCGAAAACAAGCACTTGATCATCCATTTATAATAGGAATTAGAAATGTTGTGAATGCCACTGCTGATTCATGCATTGTTAATTGTTATGTTTGTTATTTTTTTTAATTTGTTTTTGTTATGCATGACGTCAACACGATCAGGCCACTTTTTCCCAATACAGCACACATTTTTTAGGAGAGACACCGCTAAAAAAAATTCACAATTGCACTCACCTATAAAAATAAAAAACTCTCTTAAATGAAGCCCAATACACCGCTCATAATTCAAAGTTAGCCAAGTTACAAACCAAGTTTGTAAAAATCTCTTGTTTTAGTGAAAAAAATATACAACAAATGAAAAAAAAAACGTATATCGTAATTTCGTTCACAGTTTTATCTGCATACGCAATATCAAAAAATAACACACAAAGCTAAAATAATTGACTGATAAATGTGTGCAAAGCGGCTTGTTAAGATAATATTAACTGAAATTCATTCAGATAGCAAAAATATTTTAAATATGAAAATTTACAAATACGATTTTCATAAATAATTTGGTTATATCAGTTTAATATTTTCGTTCATTAAGCTATCTTTACACAAAAACAATATCACTTACTAATAGGTGCTCTTAAAAATAGAAAAAATTTCTTTAGACCCCTTGTTATCATTGCAAATATAATTATCATTCAATCAGAAAGTAAAGCAATGGAATTACATTGGTATTTTTCAATAACGATAACAAATATAAACAAATTTACAAATGTTAAGTTCTAAAATTTATTTTTTTTTTTTTGTATATGTTAGTTAGTATTTTAATTATGTTTGATTACAAAAATGAGAGTTGCCCTGAGCTCGTTGTAAAAAATTTGAAGTTAAGCACGACATCGAAACAGATTTGAAGCTATTAAGTGCACTAGCAAACAATTCCCGAGATAATTAAGTGGTTAAAGCCACGTCGGGTGCGATGAGTGTAGATAATGATAATAATGATTGCAAATGAAATGTTTTTATTGTTGTAATGTTGTTATGCTGCCACGCATGGCAAAAGTATATTAATTATCTGTTACAGCTACTGCAGCGAGTAGAAACAAATTGAAATTCATTCAGATAGCAAACATATTTCAAAAACAAAAATTTAGAGATATTGTTTTCATAAATAGCTTTTTTTTAGAATAATAATAAGTAAATACAGTAAATAGTTTTTCAAAATTAAATTCGAAAAAAATCTATTTGGAAAAATATAAAAGTTGAATTACCTAAAGGAAAAATTAAATATGGCGTTTTGCCAACATTAAAGTTATGCTTCAGTTTTGCCAAAAAGAGAACTAACTAAAGAGTGTAAAATGCCTCATAAAAATTGATCTCGGCTCGGCAAGTGCATCGCTGGCATTACAATGCATTGGCATTTACGTACTGACGAATTGTTGAAATAAATCCAGTCACTTAAATTTAGATTAACCAATACTAATTCATAAAAAAATAAGTTAAATAAATAATAAGGTTAATAAAAATTAATTTACAAAAAAACAGACGCCGCAAAACGCTATCAACTTGCTCTGCTTAAGGCAGCCCAACAACTGATTTCGTTGCTCGTGACAGCAGCAGAGCGGACAGCTAATTCACCGTTTGATCGTATGGCAGACACGATTGAGAGAGCGCTGAAACGATATAGCGAGCTTTAAGAGAGTGTGAAGTGCTCTGTTTACATTGCATTGTTTGCCTACTTTAGTTTACACAAACTTCCGATATTGTGACGCCAAAATTTGAAGATCTTAGAATTCTCAGCGAAACCTGTGACTTTTCAATAGGAATTTTAAAAACTTACACTGGATATTTTCCCTGCAAGTGAATTTATGGGCGTAACTCATTTATTTATGGGAATTGTCTTTTCTTGCATATTTAAAAACTTTGCTAGTAATCTATCAACACAGTTCCAACAAAAAGTTCTATGTACACCTGAATCAGATAACAAGATAACTGGTAAAATTTTTAACAAAATAACTAGACAATGAAAACCTTGAAACAGCAGTTGATAATGCTAGTTATCTTTAAATTCTATAGTAGTATATATAATTCCGATAGCATTTATAGTGTAATCAACAACAGTGTTGCCAGACGTAAACAAATAAGAAAGTTGCAGTCGGGCGTCACCGACTCCGGTATAATTCCTTTTGTTTGACAAATTTAATTTTTTTTTTATTTTGTCGGTCGATTTTTAGACGAAATCTCGAATTAAGGTATACCCGTTTTGTTAAAAGCAGCTAACAACAAGACTCTATATGCAAAAGCGGCTAAAAAATATACAAAAATGTGTTCATCCGGACAGATGGGCGAACAGCATTGCGGACATAGCTCAAACGCAATATACTCTTTTTATATCCTCAACGAGTATAAAAATAAATAACCAAAAAAAAGATTATATTATCGAATTTGTTAACCGGTGATTGGTACAAAGTTCGTTATTTTTATCTGGCGATATCGTACGTAATATCAGCAGGTAATTGTTGAAATTTGTTCTGATAATTATTTGAACGTGGCTTTTAGTCTATACGAATTTGCCAGTTGTTATCCATTAAAAAAACACTTTTATTGATTTGATCATTGATTGACTTCTTCGTTGATTTCTGTTTATTATTACGCCCTTTATCTTGCCAAGTTACTGGCCACGCCCACCCCACCCATTCCGAACTCCACTGATTGAATTAATGGTGCGAATTTTCATGAGAATCATTGTCCACAGCGGGTGGGCCGAGGGGTGGAAGGCCAATGATTGATTTCTGGGCTTTAACAAGCGGCAAAACTGTTCAATGAACCTGGCAACACGCATTTAATTGGCGCCTCAATCTGATGAAAAGCATCAGAAATTCTGTCAATCAAATTGCTTTAGTCCACTCCTCTGGCTCTTCTTCTTTTTTGTGGTTTGCTGTAAGTTACGTTAAATTATTTACCGAAAGCCATTTAATTTATTTCTCTGAAATATGTAAAGGTGGAGCAGAGACATTCGAGCGTTAAATGAAAACTATTTTTATTTCAAGGCCAGGAAATTGTCTATTAAGTCAATATTGTCAATCTTTTCCCATCAATCTTCATTTATTCGTTTAGTTTTCCTTAAAAATAAGTTGCTGAAACCGTACTTGTCAATCAATTTTTGTAAACATTATACAAGACTTGGATTTATTGATTTTTCATGCCATAAACCTAAGCTTAACTATATTTAAAAAAAATTAATATTATAAAACACATTCAATTATTATTTCCAAGTCTAATAAAAACATATTTTCATTGAACAAATTTTACACTTTAAATCAATTGTTATTTTTTATTTTGTTTTGTAAAATAAAATTTATTGTTGCATTTATTTTAAATTGTTTTCATTTATTTAATCAATTTATAAGAAGCAATATTTCGCTGCTATCTAACCTTTAACCTTCTTTGCTGCATAGAGCACTTACACACAACTGCATTAATCCCATTTTGTGAAGCTATAAATACAGCTTTTCAGTTTTAATGTGACACAAATTTGTATATTCGAAATATTTATCTCGATTTTGTAGCATAATTTCAATTAAGCATCTAAACGACTCACTTAAAATGCAAATTGCGTGACATACAAAGAAAGAGAAAAATTGAAAGAGAGACAGAGAGATACAACAAGGGAGATACAACAATAAATGCAACATTTGCGCATAAATTCCAATTCGTATAATAAAAAAGAACAAAAACTCTTTTCATGTCATATTAAAACCCATTTGCTATGCACAAATATATATGTTTATATATATTCAAAATAAAACGAACATTTTATAAATTCGTGTTTTATATGCGCGTCTTTTTAATAATTGAGAATCTTCTAAGGCAACTTTGTGTGCTCAAACAAAACGTGTAGATGAATAAAAACTTATGCAAAATTTATGTGTGTGTACATACTTAGCTAAATGATTGATTGATTGATGATTGAAAGCACATCCGAAAAGGAAGCCGAAAGTTTCCAAAAGGCTTTCATTTAAGTCGAAAGTGAGCACAAAAACAAACAAGTTTTTCCTACAAGCAATTATTTCTATTGCTAAATGAATAATGAATTATACAGTTTATATTATTTTATTTATACGTTTGATATGTCTGTATGAATTTAGAAATATTAAAATCTGTCCCCTAGTTTCTTCACAAAATTTAAATCCAAATTAAGTAATTTTCTACATTGCTCAACTCTATTTTTGCAAGAGTACTTGATTAGATTTTTTTTATTAATTTTATTTTCTTCACATTAAATTTATATATATTTAGGCAAACTGTAAAAAATAATATTTTGCACAGCAGTTTTGTGTTTAAGCAGTGCCAAAAAAAAAAATCGTATGGAATTTAATTTAAATTTGCACATATAAGCAACAAAAAAACATCAGAAAATTTAAATACAATGCATTCCTTAGAGCATACCCAGAATTTCTCACGATAATGAAGTGCCTTGTTGTGTATGTGTGTGTATATGTGTGTGTATATGTGTGTGTGTGAGGGGCAATGCTTGGCATGTCTGCAATAGTAATTAATTGTGTGTGTGTGTGTTTTCAACTCGTGCGTATCTTGAGTGCTGCCTAAGCAATTGTCAGTTTGAGTTAAATGCGCACAATTAAATGTCGAATGGCACATGGCAACACTTTCGGCCTAATCACAGCATATTAGCAGCTGTTACATTGGTTTGGTACACACACAGGGACAAACAATTGCGTGAGTTACTTACACAAAGGTACACACACACGCACACCTTAAACTTGTTCCATAATCCGTTCAATCTTCAGCTATTTTATGACTAAGCGGAAATGCGCTTGCCGCCATTTTGTTTACAAGTGAGTTTGTCACTAAGCTCACTTGGCAAATGCCATAAGCGATTGATGAGTCCCACAAACACACACACACACACACACGCACACACATTCCCTTTTGCAGCCTCTAAGCCTGTTTGTATTTGTGCTTATTAATTTCAAAAATTTGTGCCCTTTTGTTTATAAGGGCATATTTTGCGGTTTACCCTTTAGAACCAACACACACACAAACACGCTGTGTAGCTTTATTATTTACAAGTTTTTGTTTATTGCCAGCTTTTGGCCCTGGCCTTAAAAGGTCTTAAAGCTTGTCAACGCTGGCTACCAAATTTTAATGCGCCTTTGTGCGGTTCGCGTGCTGTTAACGAGCCAAAAGTTTTCAACTTAAGTGTTAGTTATGAATTTTATTGAGCCTTTCTCCGGCAGCTTCAACCACCAAAATCGTTGCTTAATTATTTAATATGCATTTGATTTGTAATATATTTTTTTATTATGATTATTTTTTTACAGCTCATACGTTGCCGCATTTTTGCGAGGAGAAACAATTTCACTGCAAAGATAGCGACGAGTGCATACCCATTAGATATGTTTGCGATGGCGACTCCGACTGCAAGGATCACAGCGATGAGCTGCTCGAGCAATGTAAATTCACTGGTGAGTCATTTAATTAACATATATAAACAATGTCTTTTAAATATTGAGTGTCTAAATCTAGCTATCAGAGCCTTTAGCCAAATTAGTTTTATACGACTTCAACACACTTACTGCAGAGCCTTTTGTTGTCCAAACTTTTGTTGTTGAAGAGTTTTTTTTTTTTATTTTTTTGGAGGCCAGTCACAAAGTCGAGGCGCATGAAGTATTTGGGCGCTTTGGACACAGCTGTTGTCTGGCTTACAGTTTTATTTCAGCCAACTTCAAACAGTCTTGCCCTCCAGGCCGCACCCCTGCCGCAAGCTTCTTCTTACACTCTAATCCATTGTCAGTCATTTTGTAGTTTTTCAATTTAGAAAATGTCACAGAACTAACCATTTACTTAGTTGCTGTATGTGTGTGTGTGTGTGGTCTGCTTTGTATGTTTGCTTGTGTATTGGTTTTTGGTGTTTTGCTATTTGTTTGGCTTCGTTGTTGAGTAAGTAACAACTGGCTGTTTATTTAGTGTCATGTTAGGAGGCACTCAAATTGGCTCAACTGAATTTGTATTCATTCAATATATATAAAGATTATATATATATATATATATATATATATATATAGACAAAAATATATAAAACACATATAGATTCATTTCATTAGCTCCATGAATTTTATTTATAGCATCTGGCTTATTTGTGCTTCATTTGGCAACAATTTAAAATTTGTTGTTGCCTACTTTTAGGGATGACACTTAAAATGGTTGCTATACAGTGCGCACTGAAATATTAGGTAGACATTGCGAAAGCAAAAACTTTTAAAATAAAACAAAAAAATACAATTAAATATTTAAGCTATAGGCAACATTATACTTTATTATTATTTTTTAATATACAAATTTTTATTTTTTGCTGCTGAAACTTGTTTTTATTTTTAACAAATGTCTGCTAAAATGGAATATATTTAACCAATTTATGAACATTACATTACATAGCTTAAGGCTTTAACTGTTAACCAAGTTCAACACAGTAAACTGTAATAACAAAATCGTTGGCCATAAACAACAACCTTGAGCCGTTTCTGCTGTAAGCGAGAGCAAGAGCTTAGCAAATATGCAGCAAAACAACAGCTAAGCACGAGTTGAGTCTTATTTGGCGAGCGTTTAAAACAACTCAACTGCAATCTAACTAAGCCATTGCAACATGTTTAAAGCACACCGTTCTAAACAGATTAAAGCGAGAGTGGAGCAGCGGGCAAAAGCTTAACTTGTTTGATTGCAGCTCAAGTCTAGACTGATAATATTTATATAAACATGCATGGGGTGAAGCTTGAAGCAGCTGACATAATTGTTTATCAAAAAATGCAGGGCACAAATTTATAAAAAAGTTGATGCAGATAATATTTGAATAAATAACATCTTAAGAAAAAACCACAATTCATTTAATCTATTATTTTTAATTTCATGTATATTATTTTTATTTTTAAAATATTAAAAGTTATTCAAGTAAATATATTCATCGGCAGTTATTAATCAAAAGATAATATTGTAAAAAATTAATCTTTTAAGACTCTGTTTTTTTAATTTTTTATTCAATTTACTTATTACATAAACAAACGAATGAAATTGCATATTTTAACTGCCAGCTATACTATTTTCGTTTCACTACTTTTATTATTTTATAAAATATATGCCTCGAAAAGTAAGAGCTTTAACCACCCACATTGTTTTTATACCAAACAACATAAAAATTGATCGATTTATTAAATGAACTTACAATAGTTAAAAGAATATTTATAATAATCAGAGCTATTGTCATATGAATTTAAATTATTGCTATAGAGTAAAATGTACATTCATATAAGTAAACTAGAAATAGAATTTCCATTATACATAAGAAAATAAAACTATTCCTGGTATCAACTAGTGTTTATTGTTCAAATCAGCACCCAATCAAAACAAAAATACAACAAGAATCTAATCGCATTTTTCAATTGAAATATAGTCTGTAACTTATGCAAAAGGAAGTACTTAGGTCACATACAGTTTTATTTTTTGCTGATATAGCACAGACAATCCTATAAAGTCTCTGACTTATCGCGCATTTAACAACTGCGACTTAAATATTAACAATTACAATGAATTTAGGCAGAGGAAGAGAAAACGCTGAACAATTCACAAGATTCGCAGTCCTCCGCAAACTAAAAGCGGTTCAAACTTGACCCATATCATCGTCAAAAAATGCTGATATACTAATTTCATATTAAATTTTTATCAAATATGTACTAAATGCTTTGGGTATTTCCCGCATTGTTCGCATTAGCTGGTCAATCGCTTGTCTGCGTCATGAGGCGTTCTTATCAATGCGGCACTTGCCTTTAATGCGTCTCATGCTAGTTGAACAGCAGTTATAAATAATTTAATAGTGCTGCCATTCAGCAGATAACCTATACAAAGGAATAAAAAAAACACATATAAAATCAAACGTACTGTAAGCTACTTTCCGTATTTTTACTTCTTTAAGTTTTTTCCACTTTATTGTCCAATAAAATATTAAATTTAGTTTGTGCGCTAAAAAACTGATTTATTTTTTAATTTTGAGGAGAGCACGAAAAAGAAGAAGTTATCGATTATTTATAATTTATAATAAGTATTTCCTGAGTATAATACACGAATTTGAGATCGACAAGTATAACAGACTGACAGACAGATTAGTCGTAATTATTTAAAGTGACAAAATAAAATTAAATATTTAACAAAATAAATAGAAAATTAAATAAAAAAAATCTGTCATCTCGCAGATGCCTTTCACTGCCTGTTGCATATATTTGCAAGTGAACCCATTTTGAATTCTTACAGGGTATTAAAGCAATAATAATTAATTATTATGATTATGGCTCATTAAGATTTTCACAGTTGTTTGTCTGTTAACAAATAGCAGCTGATTAGGTGGGGAAAAGTCGTATAAGCATCGATTCCACCTGAATAAGCGCACAGCTAAACAATGTCCTGAAGCCATCGAGTATAATCAAATAGCAAATACACTCACTCAATCAGGCGCACACTCACTCACACAGTCACTCTCCCACATTGAGCGAGAGTTCTGGAGCGCTTTCAATTCTTATCAGTTTCTGAGCGCAAGCTTTTTGTCAAAGTGCTCGGAAAAACCGCTCGAAAACTGCTTGTTTCTGCTTTTGTGGATGCTGCTGGTAGACGTTTTATATTTTTAAGATACGCCGCATTGCGCTCAAAACTCAGTTGGCAACGAACTTTGATTTTAAACGGACGTGTGTGTGCACAGGACGAACCAAAAAAGGAGCGCAGCCCAACGCGGCAAAAAAATTTGGGCATATAAAAAGCGAAACCTAAGTAAACTAAATACAAATTCTAAAAACAAAGTTCTTCACTTAAAAAAACAATATCAAAAATATTAAAGTAAATTATATAAATATTAAAAATATATAAATTATTTTAAATTTCCATGTGATTGTGCGCGTGTGTGTTTATGTTGTGCCTGGCGTCCCATTGGCGCCAACTTTAAGCCAAAATTTTGTTTTAGGCAGGCGGAAGCTTTTACAGCTCCGGTTTTTTTTTCCTAGTGCCTTTTCTTTGCTTTTTGACGCTTCTGCGCGTCGTGTTGTTTTTTGTTTTGGTTTCTCTTAACAGCTGCTCTTAGCAAACAGCCATCTAATTTTTATATTTTGATTCGAGCTGCATTTGTTTTGCATTTGCCGCCTTGTGGCTTGAATTACATGAAGCACATGAACTTGACACAAATGTTCACCCTAAGCTGCATCAGCCTGGCCAATTGCCATTGACACTTGCCCATTTTGGAGGCTGCGTTTCGCATTATCATCTTTTAAGCTTTACACGCATCTGTTAACGGCCATAAAGCGCATTAAATTGTCATAATTAACAATTAAATTTAAAAAAGTGCATTTATGCACAACAAACAATATAGCTCTTTGTGTGACACACAAAACGGCTTGAAACAATGCCAATTAAAAGTAAACACACACGCGTGCAACATTTCAATACGCGGATTATACGCTTTACGTACACAAAAAATAAATATATATTAAAATATCAAAAAAAAAACTTATGAATAAATACAAAAACGAGCTGCCTCTTAATGCTTAATTCATGCAACAAGAGAAAAGAACATACAAATTATAAATGTAACAAATGGAGCGATATTTTAATTTGCTCTTGCAAACAAAAAGTGCTATAAATAAAATTATGCAAATAGATAGAACGAAATGCGTACTGCATGTCAGTAATTGTAAAAAAGGAAACGGGAAACTATAATAAACTACAAATATGCTAAGCCCAGCACTTATTTAAATAAACACAAAATAATGTCTAAATTAAATAAATTATATGTGGATAATAAATACAAAGTTCAAATGTTATAAGCCACAAAATGAAATATTCATAATGTTATCAATATATTTTGACTAATTTGGTATATATGGCACAACAAAAGAAACTAAATTCGCCAAAAATTGTGATAAACACGCTTTTGAATTCAAATTAAATAAATAAAAAATTAATTAGATATTTTGCCATTAGCAAATGCATGCAATTAAATATTAATGAACAGCATTGAAAATTCGACTAAAATTAAAAGTATTCGTTATAACTAGATGAAAATGCTGGTTTGACAAACTTATTAAAATAAATAAAAAAAACTTATAAAAAATTAATAAAACTTTTATAAAACACACAAAGTTAAATTAAATATTAATATATAATAATATATATAATATATAATAATATATATAATAATTGAAAATAACCCGCTAGTTTACGTTAACTAAAAAGTGATGTCTACTTTTCAGCGCTAATTAGCAAAAACTCTTGACAGCCTTTGCACTGCCAAAAACCGTATTTAAAATAATTACAAAAAACCAACAACCACAATTTTGAAGAAACAACAACAACAATATAATTTAATAATTCAAACACGCACTTAGGCCACATTATAACGTAATACAATTTAACGTTTTGGGCCCAAGAGCGAGCCGAAGTTGGCAACATGGGAGTCATACGCAGCTTCCTGATTTGCCAGCTGCTGCTCATCAGCGGATTATTACAGCACGTACAAAAACAACAAGGCTTCAAGACATATGCATCTTCCATTGATACGGGTATGAGCTTATAATTCACCAACACAAAAATGCCGTAATCATATGCTAAACACCTAACCAAAATAAAAGGGGAGCAGGTGGAAGTACTTAAAAGCCAAAAGCTTTCTCGAGTTTCCGCGTGAAAATTAATATGGAAATTTAAGTCTCAAGTTTTTGCTTATTTTTAGTATTCGCATAACTAACATTAAGTTAGTTTAAAGTTTATGCAAGCAATAAACAACGCGGCGTTGAGCAAGTGCTTGGCAGATTTAGTAAAAATAAAACTAGATAGAAACTTCAGCTATTATAAAACTGACCAAATTGAGCAAAACTTTTTCGTACACTGAGAGAATGAACAAAAAAATCCGCTATTTTACTTAACTTATCGATTCATTTTAAATAGAGTATTTGTTTATTCAATTTAATCTATGAAGATCTGTATTCTTAATCGTTTAAAAAACTCGAAATATAACTTTTTCCACTTTAACTGTTTTTAATCAATTGTTTCTAGCCTGTATTTTTATACCCTGAACCCATTGAAAATGGGTGAAACAGGGTATTATGGTTTTGTTGAAATGTATGTAACAGGTAGAAGGAGGCATCTCCGACCC
>SCDY01001822.1:0-22114 GCA_004143825.1 Drosophila micromelanica | reverse complement strand
TATACTTTATGGGGTCGGAGATGCTTCCTTCTGCCTGTTACATACATTTGCACAAAAACATTATACCCTTTTTTACCCATTTTCAATGGGTTCAGGGTAGAATAAATCTAAAAGATGTTAGAATTCTGGCTTAGAAATACGAGCTCGTTATAAGGCAATAATTATAAGTAGTAGCTTTCCTTATCTGGTTATTCATTAATCAATGCAAATTATTGTATATATTATTTATTACATTTTATATAATGTATGTATTATGATTTTGTTGTATGATTTTTATTATTCTCTTATAGTTCGTAACGTGACATATTTGTATATATGTATTATATAATATAAGCCTATTATATATAATCCGCTTTGTTCTGTCTTTGCATTTATAGTTCAAAATCCAGCCAAGATAAATATGAGTAGTAATAGAAACTGACAATACAGTCAGAGTGTCAAAGTGTAGCAAACGCAACCAGTTCTAACGATTGTACAAAGCGGGTCTTTTGTTATCTCGTATAAATATTAATCGCATCGAGCAACGGGAACCGTTGCGAAAGATTCAGATTGCATTCGCCGAGCTGAGCTGGGCTCAGCTGAGCTAAAGCGATGCAATTGCGCAGTCTGAAAGTGATAAATATATGCGGCACAGTTTTACAAAGGAGATGTTGCTGGAGTGGGCGGGAAGTAGGCGTGGAGGGAAGAGGAAGCATTCTAAGCATTGCAAAAGGCGGGGTAATGTAAATAAATAAAATGCACATTGAATGGGTCCAAGGAAAATAAACAAAAATATTAAAGCGGGAAATTGGTCGACTAGCAGATTACCCTGTAATTCAAATTAAACGACAATTATGATTTAGGCAATTTGAAATAAATATTTGTCAAGCAGTTGCTTTAAAATTTAATTGGAAATCGATAATTATCGATTCGAGGGAATAATTCCCTTATTATACAAGAGCTAGTTATTGCTGCTGATTGAAAATATATTTATTCTCTGATGCCGTTATTTTAATCCGGCACATCCTTCTAAGCTCATCCCTTCTAAGCTCCTTTAAAGTGTACAGGGTATATAAAAAAGTTGCGCAAAAGCGCATCTGGAACACCAAACATTGAATTTATGCGCATTTTCCGCTTTTTGTGTATCAATTGAGAAATCGCATGCAATGCAAAGCGAGCGTTTTCTATGCCCACGACAGATAATGCAAGAAAAAGATACTTTTGTATCTCACCGTTATATTTGTTGCTTGTATCTACATTTGCAACATATTCAAACACTGGAGAACAACCTTGAACTTTAATGTGCCAGATAAATTTGTATAGAAGACTGGACTCAGTCAGCACATGCCATCTCCATCCCCACCACCCACTGCCCACCCCCTCGCCACATGCGACAGACATTTCTCTCGCAGCTGTTAATGAAGCACATTAATTTTAATGCACAGGCATTTGTTGGATTGCCCAATGAGGTGAGCTCGAAACCAGTGGGGGGTAAAGGCCCCGTTAGCGCCCTGCCTCATATGAAATTAATGAGTTGTTGCAACATTTTGTGTCGTGTTGCCAGTGCAAATGTCAGGCACTCAATCATATGCGAATTTCGAGCATACAAACAACGGCGAAAACTGAGACGAAATCGCGAAGTGCTTTCACAGAGACAATTTTGGATGATTGTCAAGTGGCAAGTGTAATGGATTGTTAAGAGAATCTGGAAATATAAATGATTGAGAATTAAGCTCTAAATGAAAATATCTAAATTATACATCACTCGATTTATCAAGTCATTAAAAGATTTTAAAGAAATTCAGACACGACATTGATAAAAATTTATAACAAAATCATTTATAATATGAATTTTATGAAAATCAAATATATTTTGAATTAAGTAAAAATAAAAATTTCAACGGAAGTCACGCGTACTTAAATCGAGAAATATAAATAAACTGATTATGACATAAATCAAGTGCGCAATTAATAATAAATGTTCATATATAAAAAAATAAATTAAGATATTACATTTGATGTGTAATATATGTATTATTTAATATTATTTTGTTTAAAAACTATTTCTATATTTTATTAAACATTTGTATAAAAAATATTTTAAATGTGTTATATTCATTTAATTTATCAATAAAAAATTAAATTAAAAACTAGTTTTATTTAAAAACATTTTATTTTAGCTTTTCTAAACTGCCAAAAAACAGACTCAATAGGTTTCTTAAGAAAATAGGAAAAAAAAACAATAAATCAAATGTAAAAATGATTAAAAAAGTGCATTTAAAAAAAAGACATTTAAGCAAATTTACAGTCAACTTTTATGAATTGTTTTTGCCAACCGTTACTCAAGAAATTATAATCAAAGGCCATAAATTAAAGCTCATCAGTGTTAATTTCCACTTAAATTAAAAACCAAATTGCTGCTGCGAGTCATCAACGACGCTGTCACTTTTCAGAGAATACATTTTCCTGTTAACAAATTCGTTCTTAACAATATTTTGAGTCATTTAGTTACTTATTTATTTTTTTGGGGTTGACACAAAGAAATCTCGTAATTTACACCCGACAAAATGCCAGAGGCTGAATTTCAGCTGAATTTGTTGTGGCAAAATGAATATTTTTCATTTTTAATTTTTGGTTTTCTCTTTGTTTTTCGCGACAATTTCACGGAAGTAGCTGACGCAAAATTTTCATGTGAAAATCAGCTGAAAGTCCGAGTGAGAATTTTGCATAGGTAAACAAATCGAGTTATTTAATTGCTTGTAATTACTTTTTCTCTTTTTTTGGGGGGCCCCAACAAAGCACAAGGAAATGGTTTACGAGTGGACAAGGTCAGCCACCTGGTGTGGGCGGGGGATATCGCGCTCGCCTATTAATCAACAAGTGGCTGCGAGTTGACGTCCAGACAGGCGCGGCTCTCGATAAAACACAGACAGCACTTGAAGCAAATGAATCGACTGATTGCTAACTGAAATATATATATTATATTATATATTACACATCAGATCTCTCAAGTCCAACACAACAAGTCACGCAAATGTCCAAGTCCCGAGTCGTTGAACGTGCCACAGACGGAAATTGTTGCGAACCAAACGGAAGTTGTGCGAACTCGAGAAAGGATTTGCCAGTAAAAGTATCTAACAGTTAGATCGCATGCAACAAAAAAAAATAAAAATAAAAAAAAAACAGCTACTGTAAATATATGTACTCGCTTTGCGTGTTCAATTTCACTGCTAAATTAAATTATTAAAGAAGCTGTACAGTAAAAAATTCAATAAATCAAAAACAAAGCGTAGAGAAATACGTTTTGACGCACCGCTTTCAAAAATACTCTATAGAAGTAAAATACATATTAATATCTATTATAACAGACTGATATTTGCATTTTAAATACATACAAAGAAAGCAGAAGTATTTTTGCGAAATTTCATAAAAATTGTTGAAAATGTAGTGTGCGGAAAAGGCTTTTTCAATTAATTCAATTGATATTATTTAATTAAAATGACACGGGAAACTGTATCAAATTAAATTAAATCTAATTAAAGTGGTAATTGAGAACGCAAACGGTTTTAAAAATAGTTTTTTGCTAAATTAAAGACAAATAATTTAATTGAAGTGACACACGAAAATATGTAAGGTTAATTAAAAAAAGTATTAATATAATTTAAATGACAATAGTCGAGTAAATGGGGTAATAGAATAATAAATTGGCTGATTTAAGTAACAGCGCATCACTTTCAAAGCTCATTTAAGCATAAAATTAAAAATTCGTTAAAGTCTGATTAAAATAAAAATGAAAGACGTTCAAGGGTTTTTAAAGTAAGCTTGTAAAATTTAATACAATTTAGGTGACCATGGTGTCCGGTATGTAAGAAATGCATTGTTTACGATATGCAAAATAAAACTTTTCTAAAACATATGTACGGTCAGCTTACGCCTTTTCTTAAACAGAAATATTTTTATTTTGTTTTGATTTCAGATTCAAATTTTCTTGATATAATAAAAATAGTTCCTAGTAACGTTTAAGGTGATTCTTTACAATAGATATAGTAGTTTAACATTTTTATGATTCTGATTTAAACTGCTTGAAAAATAAAAATTAAAAGATAATTGTGTGTGTTTCCTGTTTCACATTTAAGTAAATATACCCTAAACAGCAAATCAGCTCTTCAACTAGCTGTGATTGTGTTTGTCCAAAAGCCGAAATATATTTAATAGCCGAAATTGCCAGGCGTCGTTTAAAAAAGTTATTAGAGTGCGTCAACAGCAGCTACAAAAACAATAACAGCAACAACAACAACAACAACAACAAAATAAACTGTTGCCAGCTGTGCGCCCCATAGATGATGATGATGATGTTGTTGTTGTTGTTGTCGCCCAAAACTGATCATTGACCGTCACGCCTTACGCAAATCTGGCGTCGCTTTCCAAATTCGTGTGCCAGCAGCGCCGAGTGGGCGTCACACACGGGGTCTGGGGCAGGGGGCAGGGAGCATGAGGGGAAGACGTGCCGTCTGCGCGATGGCTACTCAATCAAATGGGCAGCGAAGCGCCAGGCAGACAATCAGCCACACGCGATATTTGCTGGCCAACGGCGATTTGCATTTATGAGATAAACTGCGAGCAGATACTTTTTGGCGTTACAGATACAAATACGAGGTTTTTTTGTTTTTAATTGTTTTTGTATTTAACATGTAGTAGCATAGGCCGAAGCGTTGTGAGCATGCAAAATGTAATTATAAATCAACGCAAATGTGAATAAACTGTTGCTTTGATTTGCTGGCGGAAGCGCAGGCGGTGCGGCCCGAGCGGACCACGGGTCGTATGGGTGACGTGCTGTGCGGATTTGTGTTTAGATTGAAATAAATTGATTGAGCCCACTTTCAGCACTAGCAAGGCATGCGAATTTGTAATGATACGCAATGATACAAGGTAGATGTATCTGTGGGTTAGCAACAGTTAATTATAGCCATGATTCCAATAGCGATTTTTTTTTAATATTAAATTTTGCTGAGTGTAGCGAATTATGAGTAATTATGTGGAAATGGGAAATTTATGTGGCGATAAGTTGTTGAATTTTGGAAGTTATATAATTGGAATTTAATTGGATTTATGAGGTGGAATTGTAATAAAAATTCGTGTAAAATTTAGACTTCCCTCTCTTTATCTGAGAGTTGAAATTGAAAGCAAAAATTGAAAAATAGGAAAGCGAAATAATAAATAATTATAAAATTAAAAAAGTGTAAGAGTGTAGATACATACAGGTACATTTATTTTTATGATAGGTATAGAGAATTTTTGCAATTTTTCGCATCCGACGGAAAAATTTGTATTTGTTTATGCCCTTTCTATACACGGTGTATATATTTTACAGAATCTCTGGATTAACTCAATAGAATCTGTTTAGAATTATAGAATTCTGAAGAATTTGTAAATCTGATCTTTGTAAACTGCGAAATTTAATAATTCAAACTGCTTGTCTTAAAATCTGACGTCCTAAATTCTACACAAATTTATTTATGAATTCCGCATGAATTTTAGGCACTCATGTCAAATATTCCTATTCCAACTTAGCTTATTCAATAATTTATCAGTACATTTGCTGACACATAAAAGTTTCATGCCGTCAGAGGCCTTACTGTTGTAAGGATCAAGTTGTCAGCTCATTTTATAAATCGCACACAAGCTATCTAGCATGGAATATATCCTGGCAATTGCTAAAGTTAACATTGCCACAAAATGCCGCACAACAATCAACAGCTTGTCTATCAACACGGAGTTCATCCCACACAGACTCAGACAGGCAAGTATACCAAGAAAGTACATAATATGTTGTAGCATCCACCAAACCCCTAGCCCCCCAACCCCTCAAAGCTTATGTATCACTTTCGCCTGTGCGCATTTCCTATTTACGGGCCAGACACAATACGAGCCCGAAGCTGAGACCGGGCCCAGCCTATGACAACATGGGGGCCCAGCCCAGACACGTATGAGTCATTCGGCGTCGAAATTCGTGACAGGATATGGTTACAGGCCAAGAGCTTTGTGGCTCGCTAGAGAAAACATATCTTCTTGTACCCTTTTTCTAATTTTTTTTGGCGCTGTTTGCAATCTCCATATTTCTCAGCACTTTAGCCTAATTAAGCGTAAACTTGGCAACACTTTCGACCGATGCGTTTTGCCAACAACTCCAGCCCAGACAGACAATACAATACCCTTTAAATTGATGCACTGAGAGAAACAAAATGGTTCTTATCAATTAAAGAATACAGTGTGATAAGAAAAATGTTTAATGTAACTTAAGCAAAAAAAAATAAAATAAATAAAATAAAATAAAATAAAATAAATACAAACTGAGTTGTTTTAGAAAAAATAAAATTTTTAATAGAATATTACTTCTTATAGAACAAAAGCATATACATATGTTTATATATATTCTTAAAATAATGGCAATATTAATATAGTTATTTATTGCAATAAACATAATAAAGTGAAAATATAAGAAGTTTTAGAATATGTAAAACATTCACTTCGTTTTTCTCTATTTTCGGAATATTACAAATTAAAATATAATGAAATATAAATAGGTCTTTAGTTAGTGAAAAGAAACATATTTTTAAAGGCACATACATGTCATCATACGAGTCTGGAAAAATAATGATAAAATATTTAAAAATAAAGGTAAATGAAAAATAAAGTAAAAACTTATTTCTTTACATTGTAAAAATAAAGAGGAATATTTGAATATTATTTGTATTAAACCAATGAAACGACACAATTTAATGTTTTCTAGTTTTCGAAAAATTTTAATTCCCATTTCTAATTTCAGTTTTTGCAATCGGAATAACTCTTTTGGTTTTTTTGATTGACTTGACATTTGTTTTTGGCTGCTATCATTATTTTCCTACCTCCCTCGGTCTCTCTCTGTATCTCTACCTCCTCTAATCCCTCTCTCTCTCTCGCTCTCCCTCTCTCTTTGTCTCTTTTTTACTTGCTGTATGTATTACTCCTGCTGCAGCTCGGTCTTTTCATTTTATCGATTTGTATCTGCGTCTGATGCGGATTCTGTTGGCCGTTTGGGACCAAAATTGTTTTTGGCTGCCAACTGGGGGTTGTCCTTGTTGTTGTTATCGTGGCTGCTGTTGCTGGACCGTACAATGTGCTTTTTATTGGTCATGGACATGAAAATGTAGCCTTGAGTGAAGCGCACAGAAACTTTGTATTATTTGTGTCCTTTTTTTCAGGGGTTTGTCATAGCTTTATAAGTGTTATGAAGTGTTTTATTAGAGAGTGAGAGTATAAATGCGCTAGCTAGAATAAGTAGAAAGAGCTTATGTTTAGTAAAAGTAAATCTGTAATCTGCTATGGAACAATTTTATGTGACTATGCATTAAAATGAAAGTTCATTTAATAAAAAAAATACTTTATATATTGTTAATATTATAAAATGAATTTAAAAAATATTTTTAATTTGTTTGAAATGACTTATTTATTTAAACCTTATATTTATTTCTTTATTTTCAATTTTATATTTAGGGCTGTAATTGTTTCGCTATTCTTTCCGGCATTCCCTTTGCACCTCAGTTACTCTTTTCGGAGTTATGAAAAGGTTTTTATATTTCTCGACTTTTCCCTATTTCGCATAGGTGAAACGCCACAAAGCAATCAAGTCAACGACCTTTTATTTATATTTAAAGCGTCCCCAGGAAACAGGATTAACAGTAAACAGGAAATTATAAATCTAGCGATAAACAAACAAAGCAGGCAGGCTAAGCTAAAAAATATATATATATTGCCACGTGTTGGCCGCATTTTAGCATGACCTTTTAATGTTATAAATTTTTAAGCAGAAAGCGAAAAGAGAGTGAAGAGGGAGGGCATTCAATTTATGCCAAGAACTGTTGCCTACTTTGGTGTCGAACAAGTCCGACAGCTATGTAACTAAATTTTATTACCAACACATGCCGCAATGGCTAAAAGAGAACTCGCATAACATGGCCAGAAGGCGGCTGTCTGCAACACCTAAAATTCATGTAATTTCAACGTGTACATATGATGTACACACACACACACACATACGTACATACATCGATATTTGGCCTCGACAAATGTTGAGTTCAAGGAGACGTCACTGTTGAAGTGCTCGACGATGCTGCAGCTTCCCGCCCCAGCCCGCACAGCGAAGGACTCTCAACAGTCAAAACTCTACATAATCTCTCCAAATCTCCCACTGCACGCTCTCTCAGTCTGTCTCTCTCTGCCGCTCTCGCTCAGCGAGCCTGCGCACTGATCTGGCAACGCTGCAACTCACACACTCAACAGTTATGCAATGTGACAAGCATCGCTTTCATGTTGCGGTACATGTTTGTGTCTGACACTAACATGCCACATGCATAGATAACTGTTCTCTGTCACTCATAGAACTCTCCCGCAGCTTGAAAGTCCATCTCGCTCTTTTTAATGACGTCAACGGTCCGCAGGAAACTATCAACTGACTGCAGAAGCTTTTCATCTCCTTCTGTTACAAGCTGTAAATTTTTTTTATGTCGTGGCAGTTAACTCAACACAATGACGTCAATGTGGGGCGCGGCAGTGGGCGGCCACTAAAGTCAGTTGGAAAAAGTTTTTCTTTTCTTTCTTAGAAAAGTTTCAGGCAAAGTTAGGGCTTCTCTTAAGCTGCACACTAAATATATATTTGAGCGGCTTTTCTGATTTATTATGTGAAACCAGTTTTTAAAGCAAGGTAAAATCAAGTGCTAAATTATATGCTATAAATATTATATGCAACATTTGTTTATATGTAAAGGTGGTAAAGAGTTAAAAGTTAAAGAAGTTACTTTTTATCTGGTATTTCTTGCTTGGTTACATAGAAAAGTTTAGAGGGGGTTTTTATTTTGGGTTTAAATATTTATATTTATATAAAAAAAAAAAGTAAATTACTATAGTAATTTATAGTCTTTTTAAAAAAAAAGAAAAAACAATAAAAATTATCTGTAGGCTGCAGTGATTGGTTAACTAGAATAGCATATAATTTAAATATTCAATAGTTATATTTCATACTTATATTTTAAAGTTGTATATCAAAGTGACTACTATATATTTGCAGACTTGTGAAAACGTATAGCTATTTTTTACACTCGAACAACTAGTGAAAAAATACTTTATATGATAAGCCACATCGAAGTGCTAAAATTGAAAAATATGTTGACCTGCATTTCTGCCACGTTTTAATCCGATAAATTGAATATATTTGTCAAAACTGGACAGATTTTCATGTTTGTTTATTTTGACATAGCAATCTATTTATAGTTGTGTATTTTTATCTGTTTCAAAATTGACATTTGTTTATTTTATAAAAATTTTTCTATAAAAAAATTCTATTTTTAAAAAATTGCTCAATATTCTAAAATACACTATATTTAGAATTTAAAATATCTAACTTAATATGCATAATATTAATGACATAACATTCCAAATTTTTATCAGTAAGTAATAAGTGTATAATATACACTACGCTTTTCTTGGTTTTAACCAGCTTAATAAATCAATAAACAAACTAGGAACTTGTAAAAAAAAAATAGTTAGGAACTTATAAACAATTCATTTTATAATATAACATTAGGTCCCATATTTGGTAACAACATTACAATATAAATTACACCTCATTTGCTAATCGTAAAGGAAGTCATGAAAATCTAAAAAATTACCTACAAAAACAACTATAAACTACAGATCATAAACAATTAACAATTAGTGTTATTTCAATGTTCATTTGCGAATCGTGAACAACTTTAAAGTACGCACAAATTTGCTTCATACCAAAATCTCGTGAAATTTGCAATTGACATCAAAACAAAAATTAAATTTTAGTGCGTAATACATACAAATAATATACTATATGCACTGATTTCCGCAATCGGCAAGCCAATTAATTTATCTGAGGGATGACGATATAACGGACATGTTGAAAAGTAGCTCAATTCAAAGCCAATTACAAAATTGTTAAAATTGTAAAGCACCTGATTTCGAGTATTGAGCATTTTTTTTTTGGTTTGTTTTCGATGATTTTGTTCAGATAATAACAACAACACAATGCAACAACAATTATAACAAATGCAGTCATTGACTGACTGTAGCAGCCACAACAATAATAAACAGCAACAACAGCAGCAGCAACTAGGAATTAAAAACACTATCAAGTCGAACACAGCGAAGTTGAGTTACTCTATAAATATTAATATTTGAAGAGGCAAAAGGCACAACATTTTTTTGTGTCGATTTTTTATAGTTAATAAAATTGTATTTTATTTTGAAAATAATTATTTTGGCCTATAAATATTTGTATTGTGTGGCAGCTAATGTATGGCAGCTAGATTAAATTACTTTAAAAAAATTATGTATAATTTCCACCAAAGAATTTTAAATATAAATAAAATATTAAGTCAATTCTAATATATGACAACTAAAGTTGATTTTAAAAATTGTGCAAATAAGTGAACAAAAGTTTGGATTAAAATGTTCAAGAAAATTTACATAACATACAAATTTTTGTAAAGGTCCATTTGGAACATATTAATCTAAACTTTAAAATTTTATTTTTTTGCATATTTCTCTTATGAGCTAAAAATACATTAAGAGTAAGCATATTTGTTGTATAGCTAGCTAACAACCTATAAACTAAAGATTTTTATTCACCCCAAAAAAAATTATAATCTGATATTTATAAAACAAACAGTTTCATACTTTATGAGATATCTGAATTTAAACAGTTTACATAAAATTTTCTATGTACCTCAAAGTAGGGTATAACAATAACAAAAACGTGCAACTGTAAATAAAACGCACGCGTCGCGAATGAAGCAACACAAAGAAGAGCGAGGCGGGGAGGGGAGAGAGAATTAGGAGAAGCTGAAGTATTTTGTTTTTGGTTAAAGCCGCCCGTTCGAGACGAAAATTTCACTGTGCGAACACTTCGTCAGCAGCCTCATATGGAAAATTTCACTTGCACGCTTGAGAAAAAGTGCACTCGATGGCAGGGGGAGGGAGGGAGGTAGTGGAGTTGAAGGGGGCCCGCTGTCGAGTGCGGTAATCAGGCGTTTTCATGGATTGCCAATGGGGGAACCGGCTACAGTGCGTTTTGTATTTATTGTTGTTATTTTTTAAGTTTTTTTTTTTTTATTTTGGCACTTTCCCTCTCATCTTCAGTTCGGCGTTGGTTCGTTCCGTTTCGTTCAGTTTAGATATTACGTTATGTTTTTTTCGGATGCCTTGGCTTGCGATAAGCGGCATTTGTTTATGTCATTTGGAAGTTGTGGAGCGATTTTCGCGTCGTTTTGTTATTGTAAACAGAAACATAAACAAATCACATGAAAATTCAATTTTGGAGTCCGATCGAGTGGGTCGATGAGTCGAGATTGTCCAAGGTTCGTTATACGAACTCTATAAATATTGTCTAAAATTTATATCTTGCATTTTCGGTTTGAGTCTTGGAATTATTCATAGGTTTTAATAGCTGTGGGGGCGGATGATATTTGTGCAAGGCATCTTATTTAATCTTATCTTATCTATAAAAGTTTTTTTATTCATAGCTCCCATGCATTCCAATGAATACAAAATGCATTTGTTATATCGATGATTAGGCGAATGTTTGGAGTTCATTAGTGGATGACTTAAACCGATTGTGAAATAGCAGCAATTTAAAAAAAATCAATCAACAATTTTTATTTGATTTTTTTTTTTTTTTAGATTATGCCACAACAAGCCGTAATTAAACAGATTTTTATACGGCCTAACAATTTTACCACTATATGAATTCTGAATTTTAAATTCAAGTACTTTTTAATATAAAATATTTATACAACAAAAATATATAAATATATATAAATTTAAAAGATTAAAATATTATTTTTAGACTGTTTCTACTTCTAAACATTTTCTGATATATTTATCTTGTAAAATAGAGATAGCTTTATTTTTTTAATGTACACAGTTTTGTTTCATTTTATTGATTTTATAAAAATTATTGTTAAAATTAAATATTAAATTTATAATTAATAATTAATTAAAAAATCATATTGGTAAGTAAAGTTATTTTTAAATGAAGAACAGTATTTTTATCAAAATATATTGTTAAATGTAATTTTAGTAAGATTATAAAATACTTTTTATATTAATTTTGGATTTAAATTGCAATCAGATGTATACAAGTTTATCTGTTTATATTTTTATCAGGTCTAATAAAAGAAAAACATGTTTTAAACAATTCAGTGCCTTCCCAGTGTCCAAGGTGCAGGCGTTGATAATTGGAAATATCATTCCATAAATCTTTCTCCAGTTAATTATTGCTGCGTGGTAATATTGTTTATTGCGTTATGGATAAAATCAAAACAATGGCCAATACCACCCAGAAATGACAGTTTTCAGCTCCATTAGCAACGGGAAAACAACGGAAAATATATTAACAAATCAAGGCAAAATGCAGCAGCTGCCCGCGTGTGGAGAAGATTTTGTGGAGCTGTGCGAGGCATCTGGGTGCCACATGGCGCTACCTTGTGCACACCGCAGATCGCAGCCAGATGCAACCTCATTGAACTGTCAGCGCAGTAAATTCGCATTGGGGAAAAAGACTCAAGTTTGCTTTAAAGGTTTGTTTATGGACTAGCCCAATGGCAACTGTTTATTAGCTAAAAGATAAAAGATATTCGCATGTGCAGCAAAAGCCACGTGCAGCGCACAAATGTATCTGCTGGATGTGCACGTATCTGTATCTGCAAGTCAAGTATATGCTGTTATTTTGTTTTTGGGCCAACTTTAAGTGTCTGTCAAAAGCTGACTAATGGTCTACGCATTGGATTTATGTGGGCTCCTTTGGCTGGAGTTGGGGGGCGGTGCCAGCTGTCAGGCGGCGGCGGCGTGTGAAAATTGTTAACAAATTGCGGCGTCGAAATGATTTGAAAAATACATCGATTTAAATTTAGACAAAAATAATATTGAAATATATTTTCGAAATGCACTTGCGGGCGGGCACTAAAAGTGAAATGTGTGAAAAATGGTTTTTTATTTTACTGTTATCTTCTGATTTTCGTGTGGGCGGAAAATGCAACTTTAATTGACAATTTACATTGGGAAATGTTCAAAAAATAGAGGAAAATGCTGGCGTTGAGTGATCAATGCGGTTATTGATTTATGTATTCAAACAACACCATAAAAATGTTGGCACTTGAGTCAAAATATTTTGGATGCTCTAAAATGCATATAAAGATTTTTATAAAAATCTTGTTTTTTCCTTTAACTGCATATGTCATTGGACAGGTTTGAATAAACTTGGATAGATTCTTATATTACTATTATTTTTATTTATTTAGCTTAATGTAATTATGCAATGCGTGAATTTATTGCGGATGTGGAACAAACGCGATAATATTTAGATTTATTAATTAGTCATACAGTAACACACAGAAAAATTTAAATTTTGTACGTAAATCGAGTTTAAGAAAATATCTACAGCTGAGATGAAAATGCTTTACTTGAAAACAAAATATATATCATATATGTGCTGAATAATATAAAATAAAAACACATCTCAATTTAAGAAATTTGTTTCTTTTGTTAATGTTTAATGATTTAAAAGGGTGATAGTTGTGTAAATTTATGTTTATTAAAGAATTTTTTAATTATTTTTGCGATTATAAATCAATAAAAAGAATATTCATATACATAAAGATTTGAAAACATGAATAATAAATTTGAATTTAAAGCAGCATATTACATTTTATTAAATGAATAAATTTTAAGTTTTTAATTTAAATTAATTTAATTAAATCTTACATTTGGTGTATAGATATTTAACAATATTTTAAAAATTAAAAAACCTCAACTTAAATCCTTTTAAATTATTTTCATATTATTTTTAAATATACTAAAATGTTGTTATACTTTGTAATAGATTAATGGCAGAGGTGAAACATTTATATTATCAACGAAGTCACGCTTTTTATTTCGATATAAGCTAAGATTATTAGTTCTGTATATTAAAGATTTTAATATTGTATTTTAGTACAGCAGTTCAGTACTATATGTATAGCTATGAAGTTCTTTTTGATAGGTAAGCTGTACTATATATTTAGGTACAGATATAAGCAAGTGTGAGCCCATTTAATGTTAGTCTATCTATAGCTCTAGTGCTCGGCTCCCATGTGAATACGCTGCTGGGCTGCTTTGTGGCCAGAGGCGATTGTCCAAACGAGAACGTGACCTTTTGGCTGTACTCCAAGTAAGTGGAGAGTAGATAGCTAATGTGGCTAGCTTATGTGGCAACACGTTCTAAATGAAATCTGAAACTGTATACTCAACACAGTGAAACGCGCAATGCACCCAAATTAATTGATCCAGTGCAATTGAATCCCTCGGATTTTCAACTGAATCAAACTATTGAGATACTTATACACGGCTATACGGGCCATCGGGATCATATGCCCATTTCCCTGCTGCGCAATGCTCTGCTCGATCATGCCGATGTCTCTGTTATAACTGTGGACTATGGCAAGCTGGCGCCCGAACCTTGTTATCTGGAGGCTGTGCACAGTTTACCGCTGATAAGCAAATGTTTGGGGCAGCTGATCAACAATCTAATCAAGACGAATTTAACGACCAACGATCGGCTGCATTTGATAGGATTTAGCCTGGGCGGCCAATTGGCCGGACAGACGGCTAACTATGTGTCAGAGAAACTTGCGCATATAACGGGCCTAGATCCCGCCAAGCCGCTGTTTGTCGAGGTACCCGAGTCACTGCGTCTGGATCGAACAGACGCGCAATTTGTGGACGTAATTCACGCGGATACGTTGGAACTCAGCGTTTTGAGCAACGCCGGTCATGCCGATTTCTACCCCAATTTTGGCCAGTTCGCCCAGCCTGGCTGTGAAAAGTCCGAGAACCCGGGCAGCTGCAGTCATCTGCGTTCCCTACAATACTATGCCGAGTCCATAAGCTCTGCTGCGGGCTTTTGGGGCAGTCGCCTTGAGCAGCCCAACGAAGTGGCTTTGATGGGCTATCGGGTGCCATCGACTGCTGACGGCAGCTACTTCCTGTCAACGGCCAGTAAACAACCGTTTGCTATGGGCCAGGGTCAGACGTCAAGGCCGGAACTGAGGTCAATTGAATCCGAATATGTTCATCATATAGAGATGGCATTAGAGAAAATGTATTTGGAACAAGAGATAAAACGGTTGCGGGAACGGGAACAAGAAGGGTTGCAAGATTCAAATATTAAAGCTAACTAGCTGCTTAAACACTTGCTAATATTCGACTTTATGATAAAGTTGGATGTATTAATACAAACAAAAACAAAATATTAGAAATGTTATGAAATAAAATTTCTCAAGCTAAAAAAATTTTGTTGGCATTTAAGGTAATGTGGGGAAGAAAGTGTTTCTCTTTTTTAATATCTCAGACGTGGTCTGAAGTCATTTAAAGCAAGGAAAAAACTGTAATAATGTATTAATATTAATTTATTTATTATTTTTAATTTTAACACACAAATTTCCTTGGTTTTTTGTTGGCCAATTATAATTTGAAACCAATAAATTGTGATAACAATATTTTAAAAAATGAGTGACAAGTGTTATGTTAATAAATATATTATTATATTTTATTTGAATATTTATGATTTCTTTTAATAAACAAATTTACATTTTAATAAATATTTTAATATAAAAAACATTATAAATTTATCAATAAAATAAATTAAATTAAAATAGCTTAACTTAACTTAAAATATAACTTAATTTGCTATACGACAGCTTGATTGCATTTCATTAACATGCGGTTTATTGTCACTCAAGGTTCTCGCTTGCATAAAATTGTGTTTCTTAATGGATGGCTCATTATTTTTGCGAGAACAGCAAACATTTACCTTTTTGTTTGCATGCCCACTGAAAGGTAGTGCCCGGCACAAATTGATAACAATTCACACCTAAATGTGGCACAGGCCCTGGCTGTGGTGTAATTAACCCACTTTTGGGTTGACGCTGGTGCCTGGTGCTTGATTCCAGGCCAATCGAATGACTCGACCAGCTGTTGCTTTAAGTAATTTGTTTAAATTATGGCCCATCATGTGGGCAATTTTATTGTTATTATAACATAAACACAATCAGTGAGGGTGAAGAATCAAAAGACTTTCGACTTTTTTGCTTGTTACATTTTTGGCATTCAATTTGTACTTGTTTCTGCATTACTTGTGTCCACTTCTTTTTGGTTTTGGCATTCTACGCACACGCACTTTCCAATTGCGTGGTTAATGTCCAAAAATTAAAAAATAAAAAAAAGAAAATAAACTTGACTTGAATTAAGGCTAAGTAAAATTACGAGAAGACACTCTCCGTCTTATTGCTGTCTGTCTTTCTTCTGGCTGTGCTGTAATTTCGCAAAATTTTGTAATTTTGCGCATGCGTCAAGCGCTTTGTGAACGGAAGGCCGGTTTTTACCGTTCCATATTTCAATTGCTAAATTCAAAAATAAACATTAAACAAAAGAGATTTGTTTTGTTTTTTTTTTTCTTGTTGCCATCCAACATTTTTGAATGAGTAATGGAAATGTGATTCACGAGGCACGAGGCTGCCTCCGCCTGTCAATTTTGACAGCTCTTTTGTTGAGCGCGAACATTTCGCGCGCTTTTGTGGAGCAAGGACGTAAACGCATTTGATCAGACCTTGTATTTCCTGCTTTCACCGCTTTTAGATCCACCCACACGCAACTTGCTGACGTTCATATTTGGCAACATGCTGCCCAAGAAAGCCTCTTTATAATCATTTACTCTTTACGCTTGGAGGGCGTTGTTGAACACAGATAAAGTCAACACATGATAATAAATTCCATTTGAAATACTCTTAAATATCAGGGCGTGTTTATAACATTTGTTCTGTAAATCATATTCTGTAGCAACAGCGTTAACAGAGTAAATTAAAAAACTGTTTTGAACAAACTCAAAACTTCATAAAACATTTCTTAAATAAAGTATGAAACATTCATAATTGCATAATTGTTAGTTAATGCAGAATTAAGTAGTACAAATACTTATTGCAAGAAATTTCGTACCCTTTGTAGTAAAAATATAATCACAAAAATTTATTTTTAATAAGAATTTTGTTCAAAAATTTTGAATTGTGCAGTGGTGGCAAAAGCTAAGCTAAATAGAATAAGGATATAAACAACAAAAACAAAGAAAGTAGATCAGTACTTCAATTATTAAAATGTATTATTATTATATTAAGTATACACAACATTTATAGAAGTGCATTACTTATATGTAATTATACTTATAGATTTAAAGTTAAGTTAAGTTCCGAACAAATTTGGGAAAATTTGAAAATTAAGAGATTTTAAGTTGACCAGGCTCTTAAGAAAAAGTTATGCTAATTAAAAGTATATTTTAGACTATTTAAAAATGAAGCGATTGTAAAAAAGTTGTGTTAAGTTGTATTAATTTTATAATTAACATAACATAAAACATACATATTTTAAAGTATCTTTGAATGGAGGCGATATAATAAAATTGTTTACCGAACTCACTGGGAACAGCCATTGACCTTTTCAGGCTTCTGCGGAACAGGAATAACGAATACATGTATTTATAATTTTTCCAGCAGTTAGTTTAGTTGGTTCTAAGCGTAAAACCTGCTCAAGTGCATTAGCCTATTGATTTTAGCAAGCAGAGGGATTGCGAGAGCAAAAAAGACAGTAAAAGAGAAACTTGGAACTTATTTGTCTCATTTTGCAAATCAAACTAATCCGCTTAAGAGCCTCGATTTACAGCCCAGACAATGAGAACCACGCTGTTGTCTGGGCCCAAATGCACATGTGACTAAAAAATTAAGCTCATATTGATTTTCAAATGCAAAGTACATTCAGGTGAGCAGTCGAGATGGATGGACACGTGACAAAGACGGGTGCCAAACAGAAAGACAGACTGACGGACTGACAGACGGACTGGGCGAGGCGGCTATTTTTAACAATGCACATGCTAATTTTGAGTGCACCTACAGCCGAGTGGATAAGTCGTACAAGCTGCCGGTTAATCATAAAATAAAAAAACAACACAAAGCCCAATGGCCAAAGCCACGTTAAGACCCCCCTCAGAGCCCCAGCCGTGGACCCCAACGACCCACTTGAACATGCGCGCTCGTGACATTCGTCGGGGAAACGTGCAAAGCGACGGGAAATCGACAAAAGAAAACAAAATGCGAAACGTGCGAAACGTCACTTGACTTGGCCGCCCCAAAACCAAAGCCTCAGATGCGTCACTGCGGAAAAGCAACTGAAAATCAGAAGACTAAACACAGCAAAAGTGTTAAAGCAAACAAAAAAACCACAACAAAAAATAAAAAAAACGCAAACTAAAACAAAAATCAGGAAATGTGCAGCGCTAAAACAGACACGCACGAAAGACAACAAGCGGTGACATATGGGTGTAAAGACAACAAACATCAACGACAAACACAACAAACGAGAGTGCTCTAATCAGTGCGCTCCAACCAGTTAATACCCTGTACCCAGCATTAAACCAGCTGTGCTTTTTCTTAAGTAATTAATACTTTGGAAACATATACTCCTAAATAACTATAAAATAATACATTGTAAAATAAGCGGGGATTTTACTTTTAAAAAATTAAAATTTAAAATATATTATTTTATTTTTATAAATTAATTTTTATTTAAATTCATATTCGTAAAGTGCCTCGCATGTAAAATCTTCTAGCTATTATAATTTAAAAAATAATATGCGAATAAAAATTTATAATTGTCGATTTGGAATATGAAAAAGACACGAAACTCGTAACTATCTACATAAGTGGTGGGAAGCATCACACTACCGGTATACACATCTTGCGTATTTTGATTGGCTACAGGGTATATCAACAATAACAAAAACAAAAACAACAATTGTTGCAGCTTTGACAATTGGCTAAGCTGACATTTTGACGTTTGAAATCACGCGCCAAACGTCAAAAGTTGCAACTGCAGCAGAGACAGCAGCAAACAGCAGCAGCGAACAAATAAAAAACAACTCAATAAAGAACTTGGACAACGCACAAATGTAAATTGAATAATGATTTACAATTATTTATGTTTTTAGTTTCGTCGCATAGCAAATGCAATTAACGACAGACAACGAATTTATGACAATAATAGCAACCGAGAGAGGTCATCGGTGTCAGATGGCAATGCAAATGCATTGGCAGCAAGTGCATGTCAAACTGCTAAAGTGCTTGTTAAACATGGTAAGAGCGTTGACGGAAATAGAAACTATTTTTCTAAAAAAAAAATACTTACAAAATTAAATGGATTAAAATGAATTAGTGTATTTGAAGCAGCTTAAGTAAATATAAAGAATATATTTAATAATGGTAAAATAAAAAATGTTCAATAAATTTAATAAAATATATTTAGAAGAAAAGGCAAAGAATGTTATTACTTTATATATATAAATCTTTTTAGGTCTGGGAAAACCCGAACGATTTATGATCGCAATAATTAATAAAATAAAATAAAATATATTTTTTTTATTTAGGCAAAATTTTTAGTTAAACCGAAGCGCCCAACAATAAATCCGCTCCTGTTCATAAACATAGTTAAGTTGTAAGCGACAGACATTTCTCATTTCTTCCTGGTCACACATGCACACACACTCAAATGTAGAAATTCTTGTTTGACTAATATTCACTCGACTTTCTTTTTGTATTCTAGAAGTGTTTGCCTTTTCACCATTTTATTTGTGTGTCCATATCGCATCTACACCCACACACACGAATACAGCTTGCAGCAGTTGCATGCATCTTGCGGCTAGTCGAGTCCGTTCAGCAATTTACTCGTATATTTAAAGCATTGCGTCAATTGTTATTAATTTGTGCACTTTGAGCACTATTTGTGCCTGCACTATGAAAGATAAAGACAGCAACAAGTACAACAATAAAATTTAGAGAATCGCACGCGACTCGTGTCAAACTCTTGTCTCATTCCCAGGCCCAGACGGGAGCTGGGTCAATTGCCTTTGGTCTCCATTGAATGCTCATCTTAAATGCCTGCGAGTGCTGATATGATTGTGAATATTGTAAAAATTGAGTACCGAATACTGCATTGGGTATCAATTTACCATGCCTAGCTTTTGTTAGAGGCAAATTCTTAACAGCTTTTCTATTTTAATCTTATTATCGGTCCCACTTCCTAACATATATATAAAGTTGGGCCACAAGTTCACATTTCTCCATGGGGCTTGAGGTTTATCATATTATTTAGTCATTTTAATGAACTAACAATTGTTTATTTAGGCAAAGTTTTTGACACGAAACCTGTCACTGAAGTTGGACGAGGACTCAAACGAGGCACCGACCCACTCCAAGGGGCCCCACTGAGGTATGACGACAGCAAAGACCTAGAATATTTCTAAATACAATTAGTGCGAAAATAGGCTCAAATCAAATATAGCACTGTTCAACATAATAGTTAAATTGATTCCAAACATAATAGTTAAAATATGCTTCTGATGGTTTACAAATGCTTACAATTATGTAATTTGTATTCATTAAAAATTATATATTTATTTAGATTATATTTGCATATGTATATGAGACCTTTTTGAATTTATAATTGCTTAAAAACAATTATTTATAAATATTCTCGGCATATTACACAGCTTAAATATCCAACACATCTTTCATTTTCGTAAATATATTCTTAAACCCTAAATAATTAATTTATATTTATATATAAATTTCAAATAAATTGTTATTAATTTTAATAAAATCCCTTTAATAAATCTGTTAATAATTTATAAATAAACACTCATTTGTGTTATTAGCGTACAAATTATATATGCAGTATATACCTACATACATATATAGACTAATTGATAAAAATAAAAGGACTGTTTATTTCGTCGAATACTTATCCAATAACATAACTTCTTTTTGTTGAGCAGTGTTCCACACGACATATCCTCTGCGTGTAGCATACTTTTGGGCTGCGGTAAAAAATATACTGAACAAATTTGCTTATGAGTGCGTTACGATGTTTTGTTTGATTTATTTTGCGTCAGGCGAAAATGTGCAAAACAGCTTCTTGAATTTTGCTGACGACATTCGCGGAAAAATTCTTTGATTACATTTTTATGCAAAAACCGCTATAAAAGTTATGAATTTCAAATATATTTGTCGATGTGTGTTGACGTCAATTGTGCAGACAATGCAAACTGTGAGCAAAAGCAATTATTTAAGTGTATGTAGCACAAATCAACATAATTATATAAAACTGTTCCTACCCGGCTTTATTTCTATTGTTATAAAACTTTTCAAACAATATGCGAGCGTTATGAAAAAATAAATAAAAACAATGCACACTTTTGGGCAGCGCCAAAAACCCGGCTAACAGTCGTCATCAAACTGTATGCGGAAATAATGAATAAAGTTAGTTACCACCACACTGTGTGTATGTTTACTTATCGTTTAAAAGTTTATTGGTTTTCAGTTATTAAGCAAAAACAAGTAAGAACGTTGCAGTCGGGCGTTACCGACAGCGTTATTCTCGTTCACATTCTTAATTATTATTATTGTTTTGAAAACTTTCGGTATATTATAATTTGGGTGGGGGTGGGTGAGAGTGGGGGTAGAGGTGGGGGTGTGAGCGGGGATGATGGCTCTTCGCCGAAATTTTGTGCCGATCTTTAAATGAGTTGACCAGTTATCTACCCTCTAAATTTGCTAACTCTAGCTTAAAAACTATGGGAGATATAGTCATGCCCGATTTTTAAGGGCGGGGGCGCCAAATTTGGTGGCTCTATCTTTAAAATTGTGGGAAATATTCACTTTTTATCGATTTGCGATTTGAGGTGTATCGACATGTCATCGTATTGCCAGCCTCCCAGTGGGCGTGGCACAAAAATCTTAACACTTTGTCTGAAGAAGATAACTAAAAACAAGTGAGAAGGCTCTAGTCGGGGCCACCCGACTAGGAAATACCCTGAACCCTGCGATCTGGTTCTATAAACATTTCAGCTCGTTTACACATACATACACAAATTCACACATACACACACACACATATATATACAACTGCACGTAGCACTCACTTTCCTCGGTGCGCGTGC
>SCDY01001821.1:0-22144 GCA_004143825.1 Drosophila micromelanica | reverse complement strand
ACAAGCAATTTGACGAGCAGTGCCAATAAAATGGGGCTTATAAGAGGTAATAAGCCACATTTTAAGTTTTATTAAGAGAACGAGCGTAAAGCGAATACTGTGCGAATATGGCTGCTCAATAACTGCGAAAATAAGCTAGATACCCCCGTCCACAATCCCGATCTTAGCCCAATTTAAAATTTATGGTAATTTCTTAAGGATAAAGTGGCTAAGCGGTAGCCAAAAGCAAAAGCGCATACTTAAAATATGAAATATTGGAAGAGTGGCAACTTTTACCTTATTATGACCTAAAAAATTAATTTAATCATAATATTAATACATAATATTAAGTCTAAATATTAATCAAGTTTTTATGTACAAAATTAGTTTTAATGGCCCTTTAATAATTTGTGTAAAGAGTTTCTTGACCCTTGCAAAATTGAGTATTAATAGTTTTTGTTGTTTATTTTTGTTTTCTGTGAAATTAAATTATCTGTTCTTTTAGTGTTCTCTTTAAAATTGCATAAGCTACTATAATTAATAAGGATTTACTCATTTGCATAAACATAAAGTTGTTTTTTGTTATAAAGAAGTTGAAAAAATGAAAATTTTCTCAATGTGTAAACTCATTCTTGACACACTGTATGTGTACGTACGTGAGACTCCGCTATACACTTGCAACTGCCAGTGACAGACTCACTCCCCCTTCTCCGCTTTTCTATTAAAGTGTTGAGTGTTCTTGCGTGAGAGACGGGTTCTGAGTCCGTGTCCGAGTCTTGTAAAGGGCCGCGCGTGTAGATTTAGCTGCGCGCATAAATAACCTGCTGCTTATTTAGGATCGAAAAAATCACAAGTTTCATCATACATTTATTTAAAAAAGTCTTTCTAAAGACTAACAATTTGTGTAATTAATACTAAAATATAATAATTAATTATATTTAATATATATTTATTTAAACAAGTCTTTCTTAAGACTGAATATTGTTTAAATATATGCTAAGATATATTCTATTATATTATATAATTATTATATATTAACATTTGCAACCATATAATTATAACAAATTTTTATTATAATATAATACATATATTATACATAATATAGACATTATATAACGTTTTATTTCTACATAAATACATTTACACATAATTCTTTTTAGTGGATATTCATCCAGTTATCAGAATGCCTAGAGTCTAAAGATTATCGGCAATAAATAGGTCTCAAAGACAAAGAGCTAGGAATCAGTTAAATAGGTTCAAATTAGAATATGCCGAGCAGGAAAGATTAAGCAAAGTAGTTAGAGATACTGCGCGACGCGGTACACAACCCGCTAATACTCCAGTTAGACAACTGAAACAAATAGTTAACACTTCGTGACGATCTAGTCGCAGACAAGACCCAGTATATCGTGCAGACGAACAAGGGCACTCCGCCGACAAGACTTAGTAAGACGAATATTAAAGAGAGCAAGGGATAGAGCTCAGCGATCTCAGGTTAGGCACGTAACACAAGTGTAAGGCGAATTGCTCGCATTCAAGCACGACAGTTGGCTCATGCCAATAGAAGTTTGTCGCAAAGAGTAAGCCAGCATAGAAACAATATAGGTAAAAGGTTATAGGAATAGGAAAGTAGGTGAAATGCTATCAGAATCAGGCAAGAACGTGCGAATACCATTCCAGAGGATAGAAGATCTCAATCTGTGAGCAGTAGCCTTGATATTTTAATAGCTATGTATATTAAAACAGTCAAAGAGGGACCCGATCAGGTTTCCATATGTTGCAAGGGTTTGTGGTTTCCACATCAAGTGAACAAAATTTCTCGCGAGGTTATAGAAAGTAAGTGTAGTTCTGATGTTAGTTCAGATATTTTATATCTATCCTCTGAATTTCCTTCTGCCGATAACAAGTATAGAAAAGAACTAATGGCTTCTATAAGAAATGGCCTAGATTTTCCCGATCTCCTGGATTGCTTGAAAGGCTTAACGCCAAGACTAAGTAAGACAAATAGGAACGGCTTGGTGCCTTACGCTTTCCTTTTATGATAATCAAGTCTTTAGGATATGGCCGCCGAAATGCAATTAAAGGAGTAGTGGTCAATGTACCAATTCCTGTGGCCAATGTAGTTAGGTCCATTCCAAGGGCGTTTAATGAAGCCGAGGTAGTTGAACTTCATGTCAAGGGTAGGATGGAATATAGCCATGATTTCATGGCTGAAACCATAAGGCCCTCCAAAGTTGCTGATGCAATTAGATTTTTAGTCAGCACCGAACTCTACAGGAAGCACCAAACAGCTATTAACGAACAGTCTCTAGCTTTCTTTTCATCCGACGAAGTTCCCTTCGCTGCGTCAGCTGACGATGGGGACAGAGTAGCACAACTATTAGAAAGATCTGAAGCTTCCACAAACAAAATAATAATGAAGTAGAAAATAGCAATCCTGGAGGACAGGAAACCTTATTGGAAAATGCCATGCAATGAATATTCCTAGCTCCTGGGGAGGGTCAGTGTCTTTTAGATATGATCGCAGATTCCGAGGAGCTGGCCTTTCCAACTATCTTTGATGGTGTTTGGAGCTTGTGAGCGGGCTTGTAAGGCCGTGTGATTGCTCGCAGCGTTTAAACAAGTGTTATGCATATAGTAAAACGCACGACGTGATGAGTATATTTCAACTAACTTTATTTCTTAAAATCCTAGCCTTATATAGGGTGTTGTCTACACCCCTTGCTGTATTTCATGCAGCCGCCGTACCAACAGGTCTGGTACGGTTGCTCAGCTGTGGGTGCTAAATACTAATTCTATTTTTATTTCCCCACTTATGATTTACATAGGGGTAATTTTTTCCTGTATTTTTAGTTTCACATGTTCATGTGTGAACAGATGGCATTAAAAGAAAATGTTAAGAAAGTTTTACAGCCATAGTTAGGCCCGAACTTAGAAATTTTGATAGAAGAGGTTGTAGAACTGATAAGTTTTTTCTAAACTACAAAAAAAAAATGGAGCTAATTAATATTGGAAACAATATCAGAGCGCCACTGAAGACATTTCTGCGGCAAACGCTCTGAATGAGAAACATTTACATCATTAAATATGCCACGATGATGGCTGTAGGGTTTTAAAAGGTATCCGCACGTCTCCTGCTCACAGGGAAGCTGCAAAAAAAGTAAATTATGGCCATGATTCGGCAGTTTGATCTTCCTCTATTTTTCATAACTTTCTCAGCAGCAGAGACTAGATGGGCACAACTGCTAGTTTTACTTGTCAAAAACGTTGATAAGTAGATATATCGGAAGAGTTAGCAGCTGCTTTGAATTTTGAAGAAAAAGCCCGTCTTATTAGAACAGATCCAGTTACTTGTGCTAGGTATTTTGATTTTCGCTGAAGACAGATTTTAATGCTTATGAAAAAGGATGGCGGTGTTTTCGGTGTTTAAAAAGTCATCACATATTATTGGCGAGTTGAGTTTCAGCAACGAGGCTCACCACATATTCATGGCATGTTTTGGTTAAAAGATGCACCTAAGCTTTATTGATCAGTTTACAGCAACTGATACTCTTGACACGGATGTTGCCCCATTTTTAGAGTATCAAACACATAACCACGGTCATTCTGCCGGTGGGAAGTTAGAGCTCAAAAAATGTTTAGATTCGGTATCCTTACCCTCCAATTAGGAAATGCAAAATATGCTTGAGTATCCATTTGATCGTAAAACTATAGACATTCTTTGCGACTTTAACCGTTTTTTGTCACACGATCAAGTTAACGTTCGCTATGGGTGCTATATAAATGCACTTAGATCCAGCTTGAAAAAGGCAAAGATATTTTAAAAGCTTAACGCTTATAACAGTCACCTCATTTTACTGCAGCGAGCAAATATTGATATTCAGTTTATTTTAGTTACGTCGTTAATTATATTAACAAGTCTCAGAGGGGTATTTCAAAGATAATGCGTGAAGAAGTTAGTGAGATAAGTAGGGGAATGTAACCATAAAACAAAAGTTACAACACATGGGACATAAGTTTTTTTCGGCTACGGAGATATCCGTCCAAGAAGCCGTCTGTAGACATATTTCAGTTAGGACTTATAGACCTCTACATTCAGTTTATTATTTATTATTTACTATTTATGCTGTTTATAGTTTTAGCAAACCGAATAGTGGTACTCGCCAAAATATTCACGATGAAGAAAACATAGATACACCGAGGGCATCCCAAGTATTAGTTTACGCACTTCGCCACGCTATTTAAAGAAAAGGATTACTGCATGTATAATCCGATATAGGAGATTTAATATAAATACTGATAGGAGTAACTACTTTAGAGAATTAGTTATGTGAAAATATATAATTAGTGATGCGTGACTGCGAATTGTTTTGCAGCCAAAATAGGAAGTTAATAGACAGCAATCGTAGGAAATATAATAATTTAGATGACAGTGAGCTTCAGAATGCACTTGACAGAGCAGTGCAGGAAGAAAGTGAGGAAAATATTGAAAATCAAGATGTAGTAGAAGATAATAGATTTAAAGTATTAGGATTGCCAGAAATTAATTCTCAATTAAATGTTAACGAAGAGGATGAGAATCTAAACATAGAAGAAAATAATGTCCGATTAATGGTTAGTTTCAGCTAATAGGTTGACAAACATTGTTAGAACTCTTAATTTAACGCAGAAGACATATATTACCTATGCTCTACACAATGCCAAAAACAAATCTTTTTGTTACGAATTTGTTGGCGGCGGTGCTGGTGTGGGTAAGAGTCGACTTATTTTAGCCATATATCATTCGTTGACCGTTTTCTACAATAGTTGGCCTGGAAGTGATCGAACATCTGCAAAAATTCTATTGTGTGTCCCGACAGGAAAAGCTGCTCTCGGAATAAATGGTTCAACACTGCATTCCATGCTTTCACTTCCAGTTAATCAATTGTTAAATCTTTAAAATCATTTGGTCAACACATTGCATTCAAGATTTTTAGATCTTTAACTTATAATAATTGATAACATTTCTATGGTGGGCTCAAATATGTTTTCTCAATTAGACTCTCGTTTGAAACAAATTTTTAAGAGTATTTTTGGTATTTTTATTTTTATTTTTGGTAGTATTTGTTTTAAAGTCTTTGGTGATTTACGGCAGATATTGCCTGTGGGTGGTTTTATATTTTTGAATCCAACTCAAATGATCCGTACAGTCTAATGTATGCTTTATCACTGTGGGATCTTTTTAAGTATTATGAGATCACAGAAATTATGACATCGGGTATCATGACAGCCGACGATGTTATTCTTATTTGATCCCGAATATGACAGTTATCGGAGGTGCCCGATGATGCAATACATCTTTTTAGTACAAATGTGGCGGTTGATAACTTTAACATAACAAAGTTAAATTCTATTCCAACTTTGCAATTTTTTTCAACCAATGATGAATTTATTAAAGATACTCATTTAATTGCGATAAATAGGCAAAGAATATTAGAAGCCGTTAGTAGATTTAAATCGTCTGAAACACAAAGATTGTCTATGTCTCTTATTTTAAGAACTACCGCAAAACATATGATCACGGTCAATATAGTTACAGGAGATGGTTAAGTAAATGGGGCAGGAGGCATGTTAATGCAAATAGATTTCGATTCATCCAATACTGCCAATACTTTATGGATGCAATTTTCAGAGGGAACTGTTTGTACACTTGCTCGATTAAAGTGTGCACATCGTACAGAAGCTACGTGGACCCCAATCCAGAAAATAGTTTAAAGCTTTCAGTATAGGAGAAACGAGCAAGTTACAATTGACCAGTTGTACGTGCAGAAGGTATAACTATTCACAAAAGTCCCTGACTTATGGTGCTTATATGCTACTTATGGTAAAGTAGTGTTTTACACTTGTCCGCGTATACAGCGAGCTGCAATATATGTGGCGTGTAGTCGGTCAACAACGGCTTAGCGACTCTTTATTACAGGAGATTGCGTTCCTCGTAAGCTTCCCAAAAATAATGATAAAGTCCTGCATCAAATACAGAATTTGCAGACTTAAAAAAAACTTTAAACATATTATGACCACATATTGAATAGTTCTGCCTTCAACATTTTCTTCCATAATACTGAAAGTATTTATTTTCATATTGAAGACATTCGATCGGATGCTTCAGGTGTCCGTTTTATGTTTCGTTGAGGGACGTCTCAGTAATATATGGAAGATGGGAGATATAGGCATTTCCGAGTTCTTACACCTGGGTCACCGGGGGGTGTTCCAAAATATCGAGGGCGCAACCTGTGGGGGAGGTAACCACCTGTCTACATTTTAAAGTAGTTCCTATATTGTGGGGGACATCGCAAAACTCTAAACTGACAATCTAGAAGGCCAGCAACTCCTGTATTCCGATCGGGTCCGGACGACACCGTGACCACATCCCTCTCTATGTTGGGCTATCACCGTAACCGCTAACCGTGCATGCCAACTAGGTTAGGTTGGTCGTAAGCAGCTATTTTGCTCAGATCTGGTTATCACCGAGACCGAGGCTGCCGACTAAGTTAGGCTGGCACCGTAACAGCCTACACTAGGAAGGTCGGGGAGTCGCCTTGACCAATCTACTTATCTGGGTCATGTTCCACACCTTGACTAACGCCAGGTTCTCACCACGGCAACGCTCTCTAACAGACTAGCACTGGCAGGTAAGAACCGTATCAGCAACTCCCGCCCAGGCCAGTCTAGCACCGCAGCCACGCTGCCAAAATCCTACACCTATCTAAGGACAGCTAACGAGACCACAAAAGGTGCCCCAGTTATAATACAACTTCATTTGATTCTAAGGGACGTTATTTATTGCTGAGATTACTACGTTAAATCTAACTAATATTATTAATACTAACATCGAGTTAATAATTTAATAAAATATGCGTTTACGGATCTCTTCCGGGTGTAGTGATCTTCAATTACCAGGTAGTTCTCCTTTGTACTTCGCTTAAACGTTTCGCGCGCAAGTATGTACACTACGCCGCGCTCTATTTAAATTTTCTGTTGCTCTTGATAGCGCACCCAGCAGCTGGTCACATGGCTGCTGTTGATGAACCATACATGTCTGCTACGCCAATAATTCTAATAATACTAACAATGCTTATTATACTTATTAGACTAAAAATACTTTATTACACTTCATTGTTTTAATCCAATTTCATTATCCTTATTTAAACGCATTATTTATCTGAGTTCTAATTTAAATTGCTGTCCATCCTCCTCCAGGGTGAAACGGGTACGGTGGCTGTGCCTGTTGGTCTAGGCTTATCGCTCCATGGCCCGCTGCACACTGTTGGACGGCAGTAGGTGATCCTCCGGCGTCTTTTACTTTGGGTGGTGGCGACATCCTTGCGTCCTTCGCCATCGAAGGCGTTGGTTGGGGTTGGCGATTGTCCTTACCCGGCCAGCTCACCTCAGCCTCTGGCTCGGGGACTACTCTATTCTCCCCGACGCGGGACACCCACGATGGCGTTTGCACGGCGTCCTACCGCACCAGGGGCACCAATGGAGGTGGCGACGTGTTGGCGGCTTGAGCCGGCATGGGTTGCATGCCCTGCCTTAAAGAGGGCACTGGCGGCGCCCCTCCGCCAACTGCTCCTTTCGACGTCTCACGGGGGCGCTACTTGGACGGCACCGGGAAGTTCATTTTCGGGTGCAATGTCCTCGCGTTGCACGGTATTTTTATCTGCTTTTGCGGTATTTTGTTGTCAGCTCGCATTGCAATCTCCGCGGAAAGTCTCTTTCATTTGCTCGTTGATCGACTACTGACTGCGTGGCGACGCCGATCTTTCAACACTGAGCCCTCACTCTCCCGAATTGACTCGTTGATCGGGTCGGCCCGTTTTTCGTCGCCCGTCGACGCGGTCGTGTAGAGCTCGTTGTTTGTCGCCCTTCTCTCTCCTCGCGCCCCCTCTACACCTGCCTTTTTGCCCGCGGGACGTTCATGTGCGGATAGATTTTTCTCCTCAATGCGTGGCTCGACGACGTGTATTTTGAGCCGTCTCTTGCATCGGATAGGCTTCGGGCCTTCTTTGACAGGACGGGTTGCTCCCCTGCGGCTGATCGAGAATCGCTCTTCGACGCACGACGCGACGATTTCCGCTTGGGACTAGCAGCAGCTTTCGTACTTTGAGACTTATAGTTGCCGGTCCTTTAGAACTTCGAGCGCTTCCGACCTGGATGCAGGGGCGAAGTCGCCACTTTGCGCTTCAGCTGGGCCTGGATCTTTGCGTGTTGGCTTGGGGAGTTCTTTCCCCGCGATCGTCTCTCGGTGAGGCGAGGCGGCTAGCCGGACCACTCCAGGCCGTCCTAAGGGATTCTCGGCTGATCCTCTAGCGTCCTTCCTCAGAGCGGGGTACGCCTCCTCCCAACTCTTGAGCGGCGGTGAGGGCAATGCCGGTAGTGGGGTGGAGACTCTGGCTCGGTCACGTACGGTGGCGGGTTTTGCGCGTTTGGACAGGCGTTGAGAACCCTCGACGTCTGCGTGTGTACCAGCTGGTCATACCCGTCCCCACCACCGTGAAGCTCTCCTCGTGCGAGTACCAATAGTATTGGTGTGGAGGCAACGGCCTTCGCCTCGGACGACAACTGTAGTAGGCGCTTCCCCGCCTAGGGTCCCGCTGGAATCTTCCATTACATCACTATCCTGATCATGGCGGGGATTCTCCTCCGTCGTAGCCGACTTGTCGGTCATGTCCGTCTTGTCCGTTGCATCTTCGACGAATGCCTCCCTCTCTTCAGGCGTTTTTTATTTTTACCTTTTGTTACTGGGTTATTCAGGGATTAGTCTCGCGTGTTGATTGTTAGCGCGTGACTATCTGCCTCCGGCCCGGACCATGTGTCGGGATCGCGTTACTTACTCTTCCATTGGGCCTGGGTAATATTGCTTAAGTTAAGCAATATTCGCAGACCTGGTTTTACGTTGACCCTCCTTCGCCAGTCGGACGATGTTGGGTACAATAAACTTGGTCACCCGGTAAGGGCCGTCATAATTTGGCGCCAGATTTGCTGCAAGCCCGTCAACGGCTTTGGACCGCAAACGCTGGCGCAGCAGCGCTTCCGAGTTGAGGGATGGTCTTCACTCTCGTCGTCGCAAGTTATATGCTGATGCGGGCAATATCGAAGGCTTGTTTTAGTCCTCTGCCTTTTCTCGTAGCTTCTATTGTGTGGCTCCGGATCCTGGCGTTACCCCGTCATACAGTGCAGCCGTTAGGCGGGGCTCCATGCCCCGTACGAGGAATGCCGGAGCGAAGCCCGTCGAGTCCCAAGAACTCTGATGGCCGTCTAAGAAATGGACCAGCATTGTCTTTACCATCCGGTTGGTCCTCTTCGTGGGGCTTTCCTGCGCGGGACTCTGAATTTGCTCAGGAAACTCTCTATGAATGCTACGTGTAGATGCGCTGCTGTGGCCATCTTAAGGGGGATTAGGTCCACACACTTGGAAAACGCATCGTGGAAGTCCAACAGCATCGTATTCCCATGTATTGACCTCGGGAGTGGACCGATGAAATCCGCACAAAGCACAGCCTATGGCTCAGCCACCTGGCAAGGGAGTATGTGGCCTGCTTGCTTGAACTGTTGATGCTTGAACATCACCGGCCAGTAATAGCGCTGAGCTAAATTCGCCACCGTGCCGCGCTAGAGAAACCGCTGCCGACGACCCGTAGTCTCACACAATTTCCGGGGTACGTAGTCCTCATTGTCCGCCCGGTGTCCCAGGTGACTTTATAAGTTCCCCTTTTGCCAAGAATAGTCTGATAACTTTTCCGGATTCTAACGGATGCGCTTAAACAGACCGGACACCCACCAGCACTGTCGGGAAAGCGCGTTGGCGACCACATTCAGCTTTCCCTTGCGGTAGTGTACGTCGAACTGGAACTGCTACAATTCTAGCCTCTAGCGGGCGATCCGACCAGATGGACTCTCGATCGAGTTCAACCATTTAAACACTCCTTTTCCGTGGCCGAGTAGTTGATCTCTGATTTCAACATCTTGCGGCTGGTGTAGGCGATGACCCGTTCCTGACTATCGATGGCCTGCGTAATGTATCGCTCCCAAGCCGTTGACGGAGAAATCAACAGCTCCAGCTCCCCAAATTCCAGAGCAGTCTAGGTTTCGTGCTCTTCCTTTGAGACTATCGTGACGATTGGCTCAATCTGGGTATTTGGGCCCAGGATCCTTGCGGACACCGCCTCCGACTCGGCCTCAACTGCCACCTGATGTGCCACTCAATCTTGCTGACCCTCTTGGCCCAGATCCTTAGTGCCTCTCGCCGCGTCCTCCGTGGTTGCCTGGCTCTTTTTGGATGGTGTCCTGGCCCGTCACATCCCATTAGGCCTTCCGTCTTCAAGCTCTCCAGACGCCATTTCGCTCCAGCCTTGCCGCATAATCTTAATGCGCCACCTTCCCCAGGGCTATCCTCATTCCAGGTTCCGATGCCATCGCCCATCGCCTCAACCTCCCTTCTAAAGTCCGCCTGCCCTGCAGGTCGCTGCTCCTTCACCCGGGGGTTGCAGCAGAATGTACCATGCAATCCAGGACCAGGTCCTTTCTCGCCTCCAGTCTCCTCTCCGCACGCCCGCACCGTATCCCCGTGCCGACCGCACGCAGAAAATCCATGCCTAGGATCAGCTGATCAAACATGGAGTCCATTACCAGCAGGGACATCTCGACCTCGCGCCCTGCCAGTTTAATTCCTACTCTTAGTACCTGTCTAATCCTTAAAGCTGACCCGTCCGCCAGCCGTATCTGCGTCTGCTTAGCATGCTTGCGTCCTACTTGCTTCCTACATTCTTCAAGCCAAGCTCCGTAGCGATCCCCTCGAGCTCCTCCTTGCGTCGCTGGTAGATCCACTGGGTTCCCACTCCTAGATCCTTGGCGCGTTTCGATTCCATGTCAAATTCGTACCTGTGCCGATTTGTTTTAATTTTTATTGTATAATATATTATTAATATTGCTTAATTTATAAATTATTTTATTTAATTAAATTTTATTTATTTATATTTTTTTTATCAATTATATTTTGTTTAATTAATTATTTATGGTGTATTTTACTACTTATTTTATTTAAATTTATTATTTAATTTGTAAAATGTTTTTACTTTAATTATTATCTTTCGTATATTCGCTGTTTATTGCCATAGTTCTTATCGCTCCTTACAAAAATTTCTCTCCTTTGCAGTTCTTTGTTTATGAACTTAATTTGTTCAATCGATTTAATTTATTATTATTTAATTATTTATTTACTCGATTTTTGATTATTGTTTTATTTAATTCTAATGAATTTATTTTAGTTGTTATTTGGCACTTTCGGTATAGATCGTCGCACAGCTCCCGGTTTCTCTCGGTGTATTTTTGTTGCTTTGTCGCCTTGCCGCTTTTTCCCTCGCTGTCCACATCGACTGCATACGCGCTTACGCTGATGCTTTCATTGCGACGCATGTACATGTGTCATGCATGTGTCTCGCCACCAAGATGCCGCTAGGTTTTGACTGTGCACTCGACGTTTTCCGTCTCCTATGTTGTTGTTGCTGCTAGCGAGCTTTCTAGATTCTGTAGTCTCTGAAATCGGCGTGTTCATACAGACAGACGGACAGACAGACAGACAGATGCTGGTCAAGGATATATATACTTTATGGGGTCGGAGATGCTTCCTTCTGTCTGTTACATACATTTGCACAAAACCATTATACCCTTTTTTTACAAATGCACGACCCACTCACTTACTCGGTGCGCGTGCCCCCAGTACAGAATCGAAATCCTTGTTTTCTTAGGGACATCAAAATCTATGTACAAACCAAATTTGGTCTGTAGTATTTGATTTTTGGTTTTATCGATATTGATGGCGATTGGGGGGAGGTATCCAAAATCTGAAGGTATCAAAATCTGTGTATCGCTTACACAAACATATGCTTCTATCTCTTATCGCCTCCGAGACATTGTAAGAAAACAAAAGTTTTTATCGATTTTTATCGATGTTAATGAACCGGATCAAGTTATCGAAAAAATATAAACTTGTATGGCGTATTATATATACGAACTGAATGAGACCAAGATCAGCTTTCTAGCTTTTGTAGTCTCCGAGATCGCTGCGTTCATACAGACGGACAAACGGACATGGCTAAATCAACTCAGCTCGTCGTCCTGATCAGAATATATATACTTTATGGGGTCGGAAATGCCTCCTTCTGCCTGACCAAGGTTGTGTACAAGAAATTTTGTAAGTCACTGAAACTCTAGGTTATGGCGGGACAACGCAAACTCAATATTAACAAACTATAAGGTCAGCCTTCAAAATGCCCTTCCAATTTATATAACCCCAATTCAAGATACCCCGTCCCTACGAACGAAGAAGCCCGAGCTATTCTCTAGGTTCCTTCGGGTCGTCCCCGACTGTGTTCGGGTTCGGGTAAAGACAATGACCACGACCACGTTCTGCTCGGGTTCGGGCGACAGCGTGACCATACCTCTCACTAGGTTAGGCTGGTACCGTACCCCCGAATACTACTCTGGTTTGGTTCTCACCGAGACCAAACTTGTCGACTAGGTTATGTGGACGCCGTAACCGCTAACGCTACACAAGTCTGGTCTTCACCGACACCTTACCTGCCGTCTAGGTTAGGGAGATCGCTTAACCACCTACAATACAAAGGTAGGGGACTGACCTTGTCCAAGTTACCTATCTGAGTCTGGCTCCGCACCCTTGACAACGTGCCCACCCAGGCCAGATTCTCACCACGGCAAAGCTCCCTAACAGGCTAGCACCAGCAGGTGTTGGCGACTCCCGCCCAGGCCCGGTTAGCACCGCGGCCACACTGCCAAATCCCTACACCGGGATTTTAGAGACAGCTAACGAAACTACGAAAGGTACCCCAATTATGACACTACAGCATTTGTTACTAGGTATAATGTTTATTGTTGGGTGTATTCTAATAATCCCAATTAATGTTGTTAATGCTAACGTTAATTCTCTATCTTTACAAATGTCGATTTATTAATTAGGTAATTTTATTCGAAGAGACTCTTACGATTGTTTTCTTCGCTCGTGTCGCTTGTATGCTCCAAGGTGCTCGTCCGCACTTGATAAATTTTTCGCACACTCTATAAATTTTACGCGCGCACGTGTGTACTTCTTTCGCTTTCGCATACCGACACGCGTCCGTTCGATTGGAGGGCTCGACACTAACTAATCAGTCGGCTCTCGTCGCTCGCGGCAGCAGCCCAGCTTCTTTCGAACATTCGCTCTTCACTGCAGAGCCGCTCTTTCGCCTGAGCTGATCGCAGGACTTCTCTCGATAGCGCCCTTAGCAGCTGGCCGCAAGGTGACGAACCGCGCCTGCCTGCAACGCCGATAGTACTAAAAACTATGCTAATAATACTAATAATACTTCTTTAACAAAATAATCATTTTATTTAGACTTCGTTATTAAATATATGTGCTCATTTTATTTCAATATTTCTTAATTCATTCGTATTCTTATTTCTCAATTAATGCATATTTAAACTATCCTATATTTATTGTAGGCGGTTGCGTCTCCAACCCATGGGGCCCCCTTTTCTTCCCTGGCCGACACCACGCTCCCTCCTCCAGAATGAAACGGGTTCGGTGGCTGTGTCGGTTGGTCCAGTTCGCCCGTTCCATGGCCCGTTGGTCAATATTCCTGCGGCTCACCACCACGGGCCGAGTTGGGACACTGCTGCGCGTCGAGGTATGCAGTATGACCCCTCCCGCGTTCCACTGCGCTAAAGTCACAATCGGGGGTTGTGGTGGCGTTGAAAATTCTACCGCATTCGGCTGGGGCATCTCCGTCTCTGGCACGGGGATTGATCTCCCGCCTCCGACGCTGGGCACCCATGATGGCGGTGGCACGGCGTCGCTGTTCGACGCTTGAGCTGGCAGGGGCCGCATGCCCCGTCCTACTGCAGGCGTAGGCGGCGCTGCCTCCGAGCTGCCAGTCCCCATATTTCCAGAACGTCACCTAACAATTTTGCCATGGACGGGGGTTACAGCAAGTGAGCCTCCCACGGAGGCGGCAGATTCCCTTCCACCATCTGCCCACTCCGGGCCCGTCTCGCGCGGGCCATTCTTGGATGGCACCGGGAGGTTCATGTCTGGGTGGGTTTGCCGGTTGGTCTTTATTGTTGTTGTTGCGGGGGCAATATTTTCTCGTCGCTCTGTCCTTTTAGCGACTCTCGAGCGCTTCTCGTTTTTGGCTTGTTTCACGATCTCCGCGGCTGGTCCGCTGCGATTAGTGCTCGCCGATTAGTGACTGACCGCGTGACGACGCCGGCCGGCCGGTACTGAGCTCTTGGCCTCGCTATTCGACTCGCCAGTCGTGTCAACACGTGTCCCGTCATCGGTCGGCGCGGTCGTGCGAGAGTCGTCGCTTGACGAGACGGTTGTCTTCAGCCGCCCGCATTACTAGTCGCCGCACGCTCACCACACGTCCCTTCTGCGCCTACCCCTCTGCCCGCGGCTACGCTCTTTAACTCTCGTTGTATCGTGCTCGCGGCGGCGGGACGTCCATCGGTGGTTTCGGCCAGTTTCGCTCTTTGACGTGTGGCTCGACGATCTATGCTTCGCCCATCGCCTCGGTTGGACTCCGGGCCCCTTGTAATGAAACAGGCGGCTTCCCTGCGGTCGACCGAGACCGAGACGTCAGCACCTCCGGACAGCACGTTTACTCGACGATGGGCAGTCGTCGCGCTTGATCGATGATTCCCGTCTGTCGGTTCCTCCAGATTTGGAGCGCTTGCTCGACGATACACTACCGTCAGCTCCTCCAGATCTCGAGCGCTTGCTTGTAGCCTCGTGGTCGCTAGTCCTTTTACACCCCGAGTGCTTTCCAACCTGCTTTCCTGCGGACTCTTGGCCGCTGGACCTGGTCCTCTGCGTCTCGACTAGGAGATTCTCTTCCTGCGGTCGCCTCTCGACAAGGCAGAGGGTTGGCCGGAGCATTCCAGGTCGGCCTACGGGATTCTCGGCCGATTCCTGGACGTCCTGCGTCGGTGCGGGGGACACCTCCTCTCGACTCGTTGACGCCTTGGATGCCGTTGAAATCCGCCGTACTTGTGTTAAATGTTGGATTCAGGGTATCTCATCTTGGGCGGTCCCGACTAGAGCAATCTCACAATTATACCCTGAACCCTTTTAAAATGGCTGGATCTCTCAACATTAGCGTTTATTTTTTTTCAAAAAGACATAAGGGAGAGATTCATTATTACCTCTAGACCTCAGAAGCAAAGTAAACTGTCAGTTAAATGTTTTCTTCTACTACGCAGGGAATCTCCGAGCACTAAGGTTTCTCAGTTAGAGACTACCGTAGAGATATTATCAGCAGCAGGAGGCAGTGCCGTTTGTCCATGGGATGAACCAGCCACAAGTACACCCATAAATGTGGGCACTTCTGCGCCAAATGCTGTTGCTACTGCAGTTTTACCATTCGCCCTGAGGCCAAGCGAGATCAATGCCAGAGAAAACCCCAAGCCAATAACCAGGTAATTATTCATACATTTGGTAATATCAAACACATTTACAAAACAAAATTTTTTCACAGCATATATCCGGAATTTTGTGATCTTAATGAACGCATGCATCGCAACTTAGGGATACGACATCAAAACACAGTTGACAACGTAGAGGCGGGTATTAAGAGTCTAAAGGCTAACTTAACTGAGCAACGTCGTGCCTCCGTTTCGTTCACACCCAGGTATACAATTATCCAAGTCTCCTGAAAAACAAATAAGATTTGTTAGTTTTGCTTAAATCTATAAACGCATATAATATGAACCCTATATGCTTGTATATTTAAACCTATGTTATTTAAACATTTTAAATCGGATGAAAGTTTAATAATTTCAAGGCAGAACAAAATACCGCAAATAAGCGCTTACGTGTATTATCGGAAATATGCAATGAATGGTCAAATCCATGAAAGATAGGCTTTTTCACATCAATATTCAACATCTTTGTCCGTATGTACTAACAAAATAATATTTTTAAAAGCATATCAGTGCAATTTAACGCTAAAATAAAACAAGTATGTCCATTGCAGCTTGGTAGTTATCGACTGCACAGTAGAAGTTCACAGTTTAATAACAACTTCAAAGAGTACAAGCACATTTTGGAATTAGCTTTTTCCAATATGAATAGGATATGAATTTGGATATATTTCCTAATACTTCTAAAAACAGGTGAGAAGGCTCTAGTCGGGGCCGCCCGACCAGGAGCTACCCTAAACCATGTCTTCATAAACATTGCAACCCGTGTCCATTATACATACATACACAAATTCACACATACACACACACTGATGCGTCTAGCTTACACAAACATAACGCATTATTTCTTCATTTTCTCCTAAACCAAATGTATGATCGTTATGAAATTTTCAGGACTTATTCAGTGCATCAAAATTAATGTACAAGCCAATTTGCAAGGCTGTAGTATTTGATTTGCGGTTTTTATGGTTTTATCAATATTGGGGGCTATTGGGGGGAGGTATCCAAAACCTGAAACAAACAAAATAAGTTTGGTGGCTCTAGCTTCTATGGTTTGGGAGTAATGCTTTAAAAACTGAATCAAAAACGCGATAAATATCGAGAATACGAGAACGGAAAGAGTTATTAATCTTTTGAAATAAACTTGTCCAAGATCAGCTTTCTAGCTTTTGTAGTCTCTGAAATCGACCCTTTCATACAGACAGACGGACAGACAGGCAGACGGATATGGCTTAATAAAAACGGCTACACTTGTTTCTTTCAAATCTATGTAACAGGCAGACAGAAGCATGTCTGACCGCATAAGTATATTTATTGTTGATCAGGACGACGAGCTGAGTTGATTCAGCCATGGCGCTCTGTCTGCCTGTTTGTCCGTCCGCTTATATGAGCTCTGCGATCTAGGAAACTATAGAAGCTGAAGACTTTAACATTTCAAACTGAATATGTTAATTTCGGTCATATAAAAATTTAAACTTTAATATTTAATTTAATCGCTGTTTGATTTTTTCCGCTTTCGTGAAGAGAGCGTGTATAAATTTGTATTTCGTTAATTGTATACCGGCTTGCATTTTCATAATCTTTTTCAATCTATTTTTCTCTAAGTAAACAATTTTTTGTTTGGTAAGCGTACTTTTTATACTTGTTCACGAAGTGAAACAAGTATATTGGCTTTGTGACATGTCCGTCTGTTCGCATGAACGCAATTTTTTCGGCGCTATTGAAGATAAGAACTTGAAACTTTGGATATATTCTTGTAGTTATCCTCTTCAGACAAAGTGTTCAGTTTTTTTTTACCATACCCACTGGGAGGCTGGCAATCCGATGAAATGTCGATACAGCTCAAATCGCCAATTGAAACAACTAAGAACGCTTTCGTCGGGCATTACCGATCGCGATATACTCGTTCAAGTTTGTGAATATTATTGTTATTTTGAAAAATTTCGGTATTTAGTTCGGGTGGATTATAGGATGGGTGGGGGGGTCGTCGCCGATATTTTTGGTCTTTAAAGAAGGTTACCAGTTATCCACCCACCAAACGTGGTAACTTTAGCTTAAAGACTGTGCATTTCCTGCGGGTGCGGATGCTGGGGGCGTGCTAGTGGGCGTGGTCGAAATATCAAGGTAGCAATCTTTAAGGGAGGTCGGGTTTGATGTTAGGGGGAGCATTTTAGTAAAATATATCATAAATTTGGTGACTCTAGCTCAAAAGCTGTAGGAGATATAGGGAGGTCACTAGCTATATACATTCTAAGTTTGTTGACTCGTAACGGCCTGTTTAAATAGCTGTGACTCGTATAGGGAAGTGGAAGGTGGAATTCGAGCTTTTATGAGGCAGATGAGGAATGGCTTTAGAGGTCTGACAGCTGGTTTTCGTAAACTTAACGATTAGCTCACATCCACGGATACTCAACTCAATGGCCTAAGCATATTGAGTCCTAGGAATAAAAAGTCCGTTCCTGATCTGCAGCTGCCAAACTGCTTTCTGCCTCCGAATACAAGTCTGCAACCTACTACTCCGGGGACGTTGCAGCTTATTTCTTTGCTACCCCTGTAGCTTCGAGATCTGATGCTGACACAATTTCGAAGTAAGTAGAGTCAGACGTTTTGCCCGATTCTTCCGCCCTCGTTGGACGAAAAACAACAGATAATGTTTTATCCTGTCCACCGGCTATTTTAGTTACTTCTGCTAATAGTTGTCCAATAATCGCACATGTGGCACCTAAGCCTCTAGTTGGTGCTCCACCAAAGAAAAGCATTTTTGTTTCCAGGCCTTCCCCTCAGTTCAAATCTGATGATGTTATGGCAAGAATTCCGTTCAAAAATTTAACCGTGGAGAAATTTAAATTTGCCTATCATTCTCCAAAATTTGTGTTTCTTCTGATACATATATTCTCACATATACTCATACTCTCGGCACTTAATGAGTATTGGGTGGTTGAAAATGAAAAAAAAATATATAATTGGCAATTACCAACGAAAAATGCAATATAACTTGCCGGTATTCGAACATGGGACCCACTGCTTCAGGTGCACAACTCCTATCGACTGGACCACGCTCCCATATAAGTTTACTTCTGATATAAAGTAACTTAATCACCCCTAAAAAAACGCTAATAAAATCCTGCTTTCTTCATTTAAATGATAAATATTAACAATAGCTATTGATAATTAAAAAAAGAAAATATAAATTTCACACTGTCTCATGCAGGATTCGAACCCAGGACTCCAACTTCAGCTGCACAACTCCTAACAGCTGGACCACTGCTTTGATTAATATACTTGCAATAAAATTCAGTTTTACTATGCAAAAAAAAATTTCAAGAAAAACGCTTGACAAAATTTTGCATTCGCATGTGTGTGTGCACATGAACACAGATTTTGCTTGTGCTGCAACTTGGCCTACAGTACGGAAAAGAAATTCTTCATTTTCTCGTAAACCAAATGTATGATCGTTATGAAATTTTCAGGACTTATTCAGTACATTAAAATTGATGTACAAACCAACTTGCAACACTGTAGTATTTGTTTTTCGGATTTTATGGTTTTATCGATGTTGGGGGCGATTGGGGAGAGGTATCCAAAATCTGAAAAATTTAAATTCTTCGTATGCTTTACGCGAATATAATAAAATTGTTTGGTGGCTCTAGCTTTAATGCTTAACAAACCGAGTAAAAAAACGATATACATCGATAATAAGAAAACGGAAAGAGTTATCATGATATGCATATGGTATATACGAACCGATTGAGTCCAAGATCAGCTTTCTAGCTTGTGTAGTCTCTGAAATCGACGCGTTCATACAGACAGACAGACGGACATGGCTTAATCGACTCGGCTAGTGATGCTGATCAAGAATATATATACTTTATGGGGTCGGAGATGCTTCCCTCTGCCTGTTACATACATTTGCAGAAAACCATTATACCCTTTTTTACCCATTTTCAATGGGTTCAGGGTATAAAAAACACTGGCTCTTTTGTAACAAACACAAGTGAAACGAAAGCGCAGAAAAAAGAAACACGTCTGCTTGCTTCGAAGAGTGATTCTGACACTGCATTGTTAGACAAAAATCACACGTGACAAAAAACCCGACTTTAATTTGCATGATGGAAAATTTAAAGCAACTCTAAAGCGACAAATTTAAATTCAATTTGTTTGCATTACTGCCAAATTAATTACGGTTATAGAAATATAATGGAATGGACTGCATTTTCATGGTACGGCATTTGACCTATTCGTCGTATGAATCTAAGAATATATCGACAATTACACAAACTTATTAGGGAGGAAACTATGAAGCCTCTTGTGGACGAGTACAATTCATTTGTATGCAGGAAAACGTTTCCAAACACACTGCTAAAAGCGTTAAGTCTTAGTTTTCCCCTGCAAAAATCAGTGTTTTAGGCTGGTCTGCACAGAATTCCAATTTTAATCCCATTGAAAACATCCGAGTAGGCGTTAAGCAAGGTTTATTTTATTTATTTTCATTTCTCTTTCAATAATGTCGAAAAGGTTTATAAATAAAAGAACTTTCATTTAAAAAAAACTATTATATTTTATAAAAAAAAAAGGTTTCGTGTTTTGAAGTTTTCATGAATTAGATCTCTTCGTTGACCCATCCGCATTTAGTAGTTTATAATTTATATTTATTGAAGTAACTAAACAGACGTAAAAATTTGTTAAAAAGTTTTGAGCAAAAAAAAGTTTTGTTTTATTTCAGCAGCGTATGGGAGTATCAATTTGGACGAACCTGTTGCTCGTCGACTAAAACCTCGCCTATTATTAATACCAGCTTCCCATCATTAAAAGCACGTGACGAATGTATTGTTGACAACAGCAGCAGCAGTGGGATTAATAAAGATCAACGAGCTAGCAATGAAACGAAAGTAGAGGAAACCCAACGAAGTTTGCCATCTAATATGCATGTGCTTCAATTAAACAATGTAAAGCATATTCCCAGCCTAAGCGTCACTACAAACACCTCAGCAACCATTAAGGATCAGCAGACAGAAGCGGACCTGCTTATGGTCAAAGAAGTAAAAATTGAGCTGATCGAACTAAGAGTCAGTACACCTACCGATAAATTTCAGAAAGTAATTGACTCTGAATTAAGTATAAAAGACGATTTATGTATCGAATCACCGCACAAGATGGTGAGCGAGACGCAATTTGAAGCCGAAACGAAGGTGGAGCATCTTGTACGGGAAAGTGCCGATGTAGAGTTGTCGCCAACCACCGATGAGTACCAAGAAGAAATGCATTTTGGTGATGAGAGTAAGGATACCATTTACGATTACGATATTGAGGATACGGACCGCAATCTAGGCTATATACCGCCGGCGCCGACACCGGCGCCCTTTATGGCACCGCTTGCTGTGTTAGATGTCGATACAGTGGATGATGAATCTTTTGATGATATGGCAACCGCCAGTACACCAACATCAGTTTTTAGTAATGAAGAAATTCGCCGACGGCGCAAAAAGCGAAACGCTGACGTCAAAAAGTTCAGCTCGCTTGATGACAGAGAAAAAGTAAGTGAGAAGATCTGCGGCTCAGAGCAAACGGCAACTGAAGAAACCGAGCACAATGCTATATGTCCTTGGGAAGATGAGTAAGTTTGTTGTAAATATGTTGTATAAAGTTATTTCACTAACTTTCCAAATTTCATTGTCACAGAAACGTAAGCACAAGCGACGGAACATTTGTAAAGACATACGCGACCCTAGGGTACTTATGAATATGGCCGAATATTTTAGAAGCTGTCGCCACAAGTTTCTTAAAACGAAGCAGCACAAAAAATAAGCACCATTTTACAAAAGTATCTTATTTATTGTAGAGGCATAAAAATATACTATGCATGTATACAACTTATATAGTTAATTCCATGTATATATTTATGGATGTAATAAACGCATAACCGCTTCTCATGTTTATTTCAAATAAGCAAAATGCTAGTTGCCGCATTTGGTTTACCACAGAGATATATGTCTTTTTATAACACAGAAATAGTATATATAAAACAAGTAAGAACGTTGCAGTCAGATGAAATCGCACAGTACTTGTTAACAATTTAGCAACATCTTAAAACTGTCGTTCTTAAGCATTATTATAATTCTGGAAAATTTGTTGGCGGTGTATACGCCACTTTTATCTTATAAGTATGCCTGCAAAAATCACCCACACAAGCATATGAGCTAGCACCATTGGCTTTGTTGGAGGAAGCCTGGCGGCTGATTTCGTTTCGTGTCAGCAGCAGAAGCGGTCGCGGGCGAAATGTTTTTACCGATTTTTAAACGTGGTGAGCAGTAGGGAACTGTTCATTTTGTGACGTGAAGTGCTGTCAATTTAATTACCCTGGGGTGAACAATTAATGATTTACGTGACCGTGACCCTAATAAAAAGGTAGATACGTGACCATGACCCTAATAAAAAGACAGGTACGTGATCGTTAAATGATCGCGCGTAACCCTTTTGATGGGGAGGGGATGTTATATAAGTTAACAACTAAACATATAAACCATACATTGTTATTCATAAGTGCACAATCATAAGTATTTAGTTGCCCTCAGCAACAAATACAACAACACACAGCCTTAAGCATTTTGGTTGCCCTCAGCAACAAAGTAGTATTTTTGTAAACAATGCTGAA
>SCDY01001820.1:0-22172 GCA_004143825.1 Drosophila micromelanica | reverse complement strand
GATCAAGAATATATATACTTTATGGGGTCGGAGATGCCTCCTTCTGCCTGTTACATACATTTCAACAAAACCATAATACCCTGTTTCACCCATTTTCAAGGGGTTCAGGGTATAAAAACAAGAAAACTAACACAGCATGGCGAGAAGGAAAAGCAATTGCTAGAAAAAAGAGAGCAAAAAAACAACACGGAAAAATGTATGAAAAAAAATGTAAATGCTCTAATCAAGTGAGCATGACTAGTAGTTACCCTGCAAGTAGACAAAACAGAAATTATTTAGAAAATATCATTTGAGATGTGTGCTAACCTTACTCAAAAAATATTTATCTATATCTTTAAAACGCAAAAACACTTAATCCAGGCCAAGCCAAACTTTATTTTAGTCTATGCCTTTTGATCTCTTTTAATACATAATAACAATTAATTTTAGTCTTTAAAAATTTGTTAAAGTTGTTGTGAATATAATATCAATATGGCCAAACGTTCCGATGCTTTATCAGCCTGATGACTTAATACACCGAGACAGATCATAGTTCGTAGAAAATGTAATTAAAAATTGTATAGGCAAGCATTATTAAAAACATATCAATGTACGCTAAGAACACGCCAGCACAAAATTTTTGGAACTATAAAGTAGAGCAAAAGTTATTTTTTTTATGTTATATTCTTTATAATATGTATAAAATAACAGATTTGATTAAATAGATAAATTTGTTAAAAAAATGATATACCCTCTAGGGTAATATATAAAAGTTTTTTATTACGCCCAGCTGAAAAACTTTATATGGGCACAGGGTTTGCAACACACACACACATGTTAACAATGTTGCATGCGAGAAAAGAAGCGGCCAGTTTGCCAAACAAAGGCAGCAGCAGCCGCTGCCGCAGCAATGGCCAATTCAGCATTGAAGTCGCCTCGCTTCAATTTTGGCTTTGGCTGCACACAAATGTTATGTAAGTGCACAATTTCTTGAAATTTTTTCTCGATTTTTTTCGGTTTTCCTTTGTTATTTTTTGTGCCCACTTTTCTTTTGCTTGGCTTGGCAAAAGCTGGGCGATTGTAGGGAAAATGCAGCGCCAGCTAGTGTCGAGTATGTAGCACACACATGTACATACATACATATATATAAATATATATAATTCTCGATTCTTTTGCATGGCATGAAATAACTTTAAAAGAACATGAATCATCGCAATTGCTGAGTCTCTGCCAGCAAAAATATGCATTTTATCGTTTCAGTGGTTTGCTCGCTTCTCTCTTTATTTTATTTGTAGCTAACGTGGCGTATGGAGCTGACTAACAATTATCGTTGCGTATACGTCACGTTGACACTGCATTTTCATAACATTTAACGATGCATATTGAACCTTCAGACGCATAATCAATAAAAACATGTAACAGCAACAACAATTAAAAACAAGTTAAGTGTTAACTTTATTTGCTCCAGCTGTAAACAAAATCAAGCATTATGTCTACTTTGAAGACATATCTCTTTAGCCTTTATTAAAATATTTAAAGTTTTGTTAACTAGCTTGCATTTCTCTAATATAACAACTTTACTTAATAAATTTACGTTACGTTTTTAATTAATAAATTTGAATATAAAATACGAACATCAAATTTAAACAACTTTGTGCGTATGCAAACTTAAGTTAAATATAGTCTACAATTTGTATCTGTAATATGAACAACGCTTTGAAAACTACTTTCAAAATAACTTGTTGTAAATGGGTCCATATGTTAATAACTCAATTAATAGCATGGCAACAAAGCAATTGGCTATAATAGCATGCTACTGGAATTCTCAGCACTTGCTAATCATATAAAAATATGTTAAGTGCACAATTTGAGGCTGTTTGGGAATGGTCAATGAATTTTTGATGGAGACATCAGGCGCACTCAAATTGCAGCTAATTACAAACACTTACGCTTTAATAGACGCCCCATTGGAGAGACTCCATATGTCGCCACGCTATAGAAAAACTAATGGCCCCAAAATTATGGCCAACAACAAAATGTAAAAGCTATTGTTACACAGACTAGACCACGGGAGGGTACTTAGTACACAAAAATAAAAACAAAAACAACAATATGATGTAAAGTTTTGTGGCCTATATATTGCGAGGGGAATTGTTGGACCGGAGGGGGGGAGATGAGCCCCGCCAAGGCCAGACAAACAGCAGGACAGCCTGTTGCAAAATTGTTTACACTATATACATATATATAGATAATATATATTTATATTAGTGTGCATATAATATATTGTATGTTTTTCTGGTGCACAACTTTTAATTTTCTCGAATATTCTTTAAAAATGCAACGCAATAGCTATGCAATCTAAATTAAATGAAATATATATGCACATTATTTTTGTTGTGCAATCAAATTTATGGCAAAAGCTAAAAAGCAATGAGAGATGATTGGAATAACTAAAAGGGGAATATTCTTTTGAATGAATACAATACAATACAATACAACACCATACAATTATAGCATATATTATATATATTAAACAAACATTCATGTTTTGATAAATGAAAAACACAGATTCAGTACAGGTAAAAACATAAAATTTTGCAATCCTGTCTAACGAAATTTTGAACAGTTAAACAAAATGTTTCGACAATTTTTACAATCTTACAGTCTTATACATCTTTAAAGTAATTAAACCAATTAATTTATATATATTTAATTTATCAATTACATTAGGCATATTGTATTAATAGAATATTAGGTTTAATCAAATTAAAGTTTTTGTGGCTACTCATTCTCACAATTGATTATCAATTAATATTGTTTTGACAAGTGTCATCGTAATATATAACAGTCCGAAACAACACGGATAGTACGGATAATCAATGATTAAAGAGTTTATATCAATTGTTGTGTTTTTATACATGATAACAACTTATCTTTATTCAGTTTATACCAACAGAATGAAATTGCAAAAAAAATAAATAATAAAATGAAAACTGGCAAACATTTTGCAAGTGCAAAATATAAAGCGCTTATCACAATGAAATTATCATTAGGGGATTTTGCTAGTTAGGGAATTTTACTACTTTAAATGCTCTTGAATGAAAGCGGATAAATCCGGAACAGGTTTTTAATGTCTAGATCAAGCATAGCGCTGTAATGGCTTTTAGGTGTTTACGTTTTTCCCCCACAATAAATAAATAATATAAGTCTTAACCGGAAATCAAGCATGCATGATAAATTGCCGACAGACATACAAGTGGTGAACTTATCCGGACACTTTCCGCAATTATTGGCAGCCACTCAAACAAGTCAAGAGTCGAGCATTTATACGGCATGCGTCAAGAGGCGCGTCGAAGGCATCAAATACTATGCAGCACAAGATATATATTGATAAGATTGACGACATATTACGTACATAATATGTGTATTAGTTGGGCAAGAATGTAAAGTCTGCGGCGTTGGTTTGCACCCAAAAATACAAAATACAAAAAAAAAAATTCGCTGATAAGTCCAAACACAAAACTTGACGAGTCTTTTGCGCTAAACACAGAGGGCATGACTAACTTAACAAATAAATATATAACGTGGAAAAGTGTACGAAATGAAGCCCAAAGATATATTATTGAAATAAAATAAAATAAAATAAAAGAGAAACAATTTTTATTAAAAAACTCATAAATAAAAGAACTAAAAAAAAAGGAACCGATACATTGGATTAAAAAATCGATTTTGTTAACATCGATATATCGATTTTTAGATTTTTTTAACATTACTAGTTTACACTAGTTTACAATTTAATATTTGAGAAGTACAGGGTATTTACGATTCTTTAATCTGAAGAAAACTTTTTATTTTTGTATTTTCGTTCTCTTCATTGATAAGCCCCTTTAAATAACATGTTGTGAGGATCATTTGGCATTCGGTTCTGTCACGAGTCGTTGTCGCTATCTGTCGCATAAGCCGTAAGCTGAGCGGGAGCCTATTTTGAGTGGTTTTAGTAGCCAACACACAGTTGCTGACATTGGTTGTAAATCTTGGCAATGGCCGCGCTCAATGTGACGGAGGCGGGCCACCCCGAACATGTTCTACAAACACTGAAAGGGGGCTGGAACGTCATCGTCAGCGGGCCAATTTAACTGTGAGCCATGTCACGGGTATTCCGATGACAGCAGCCCATAAGTTTATCATCAGTTTGGGGGGGATTCTATCACATTCAATTGGGATTTTTTATCTGCAACCAATTGACTGTGTTTCGAGGCGCGAAACCGGTTCGATGTCATCATGATTATATTTTATTCGTACTTATGCCATATTTATATTTATTGTTGCTCAAAATGTGAGTAAAAAGCGTTCAACAGACAACGACAACAACAAGCATAGTGTTGCCAATGTTAGCGAAGTAGCTTAAGATGAAAATACGGCCATAAATGGCCAGAATGGAAACATAAGAGTTATATATAGTATATATATATATTCTAAATATCTTAATATACTTCCAAGATTTGGCATGTTTTTGGCGATTTTCATATTCAAGGAAAATCTTTTGAAAAAATTTCTTCTTTTTTTGTGATATTAAAAAATTATTATTATTTATTTGTATTATATAATTATTGTAAATATTTTTTGTGATGTTTTCGCCAACAACTATTAATATATTTTATTGTTAAGCTCTTCAAAATATTTGTGCACGTAATTTACACAACTGAACATCAATAAACAACTAGCGCGATAAAAGCTTAAAATATTTGCATAATTGCAATATTTAGAAAATAAAATTTAGCTTGACAACATTTTGAAATCCCACTGCCGGGCAAAAAGCCCTGCTTCCAGCCAGTTTAGGCAGCTAAAAAGCGGAATTGGCAACACTCGCACAGCTTGGCTGTGACTCAGTTGTTTAATAAGTCCGTTTTGTCCGACCTGTCCGACAATTGTTCTACACTTGTTGTTTGGCATTCCAGCGAACTTCAATGATATTCGAGAGCCGCAGCCGAACGCGAGACTTGCCGCAAACTGAAACTCGCCACATCACGTGCTTTTCAAGTATACGAAAAACTCGACTTATCGCTCAGTTTAACTGCGATTCGTATTCTTATTTTTATTTATATTTTCTGTTTTCCTTTTTTGTAAACAATGGGCAGGCTTGTTTCTATATATTTATGGTGTCCCCTATTATACAATACCATTGGAGGTTAGGCACGAGTTTGCTTCGACGAAAAACTGGATTCGTTAGTTTTCAGTTAAAATAAAATGATATGATAAAGAATCGAAAAAAATAGAGAGGCGTGGGTGCGTTCGGTTTGGCGATGCCTTACATATCTATACAATATGCATATATACATATCTATTATTTGTTGCCTAATTCCGGCTCTTTATTGTACAATCACGTTCCCCAGAAGTCTGCTAATTTTTGAGACATGCTAAAGCCGTAGAAAACCGATTGTTGCTCAATTTGCCTAATTAGCGCATTGAATGCAGCTGTTAAAACGGAGGATATCCATAATATACATATATATATTTAATGTGTCTACAAAACGTTTAATAAACATTATTTAGCAAATAAAAAATAAAATAGAAGAAATAAATTAAAATATATAAATGCGGATAAAAACGAAAACCTGTAGATAATGCTTGTACACAAGTACATATACGTTTACAGTTCCAATATGGTGCGTAACTTTACTATAAATAGCAGCGGATAAAAATGGATGACTAGCTGCTGAGTGTAGTTATTGAATTCCACAAGTTACAACCATAATTTAAGTTTGTTTTTCAAAGTTTATCCACACATTTTAACACATTCGGATAAGCCATAATCTTTGGATAAATTAATCTTAATACATTCGGAAAAAAGTTTTATTATCGAACATTTCTACGTCGCAATATCAGTTACATTATCAGTTGCTATGCCGTGTTGCATAGCTCTTAATTGACTTAAATGGATTCGAATGAAATGTCATGAACTGATCTTAGTTATCCGCCATTATCCAAGCGCTTTAATGCGCTCGGATAAGCATTACTATTATTGTTGACAAGTGGCTGGGCAGTTAGGCCTTAAAGCGCATTGTGCCTCATTGGCTATTGCCCATTATCCGTTGCGACATATTCCGCATTAAGCAGAAAACCAACGACAATATCAACGAGACATTCGCTCATTTCCCATTGTCACTCTTCATTGAGATAAGTTCAATTCGCATAGCACACAGAGGAGCTCAGTGCCACAAAAACATCCGGCCCAACAACGAAACAAAGAAGAAGAGGCAAAAAAACACAGCAACAACAGCCTGTTGCCCCGATATCTGCCATCTCTGTCTTGCCAGTTTCTCTGTCTGTCGAGGCAAACGGCTTTACAACAACTCGAGTCGTTCGACAATGGCGCGTAGTTTACTTGTTTTCGCCCATTGTATTATTCATACAGGCACATTTATTATATTATACATTATTTTGAATAAAGTGAATTACGTACAAAAGAAGCCAAGTCCCTACGCCAAACGTTTAATTGAGTTCAGCACTGAAAAAGCTAACCTTAAAGAGTGAACAACGCAGAACATTGCAGTTGGGTGTAACAGACAGCGCAATACTCATTAAAAAAATAAACAAAACAGCAACATAAAATTTACAAACAAAATTTTTTGAGATGAATCCAAAACTCTCAAATGCAAAACCTAAAATTGCATTTTAGACATGCCTTTTAATCGAACTAAATTTAACTTAAGTTTTATTTATTAAATAGGTATTGTTTGTTATAAAAACAAAAAAACATTTGCGTCGGAAAAATCGAACCGAAATTTAACTTAATTTATACAAGATAAAAAGCAAACAAATTCTAAAAATGACGAAAACTAAAATTCCTCTTTGGGCTGATTCAGCATTTCATTGCGTTATGCTAAATAAACAACAACAATAATAACATAATAACAAATTTCACATGCTGCAAAAATCTTGATCTTTGGGACTCAGAAGGGCATAAAGTAAAGAAGATCTTACGAAATCTATACGTAAAACTTAAGTATATCTAGCTTGAAAATTGAGAGAGATATATACATGAGTACATATTCCATTGTGAAAACCAATATGCTCTTTTCACTTTGTCAACGTGTATTTAAAGAATTTTAAGTTTGGCAAAATTTGTCAGCTTTGCTTTGTTTTCACATGCATATTTTATGCCAAGCTATTCACCCCCTTGCCCTCTTACGCCAACAGCTACCCCCTTTCACCACATAGCCTCTGTTGGCCCAGCGTCGGCCTGTTTATTATCTTTGCAAATTTTACGCGCTTTCAATGTGCTCATATTGGATCATCAGCTTCTGCGGAGCGCGTAATTCAATTTATACTCGAAATAACCATTCCCCCCTCACTCCCTTCTCTTTCTCTTCTGTTTGCAGCTCTGCGTGGGACTCTTGTTATATTTTTTGTATTTTTTATTTATATTTTTTTCGCATGCCTCTTCATGATTTAAAATTTGTTTGTCGTTCGACTGGGGGCAGCTGTAAATGTCACGTCCACAACTGTGTGGACAGTGGTCGGCGCTGGCATGCCCCCTCTCTCTACTAATTAATTAGCTCTGGTTTCTTCAATTAGCGAAACAAAAACGAAAATAGCCGACAATTATACAAAATAAAACAAAAAACGACGGTGTGGAATTTTTAGAATTTGAGCTGCACGTGCAAATATTTTAATATGTAAGCTAAAGACTTAAGAGAGAGAGAAAGAGACAGAGAGAACGCGAAATAAGACAGAGAGAGATAGAGAAAGAGAACTTTGTAAGAAAATCAAATCGTATAAAGAGCAATAAAATTGATAAAGCAAAACCGATTTGTAGATTGAAGTCAAATCACGACTTACATATGTATACATCGAAAGATAACGATTGGTAAACCAAAAAAAAAATTGTGATATGAAATTTCTAAAGAAAATGCAGCTGGTTTGATTATTATTTATGCGAAATGAAATGTTCATTGCTTATCCGAGTTTGCTTAGCAACACTGAAAATGACGGATAAGAATCACGGATAAGTTATCTTATGGAATATTGCATAGCAACAAATAAAAAATCGTAAATGAAAAGTGAATATGTTCAAAAAAGAAGCTTAGTAAATCTCTCAAACTTTATCCACAGATAAGAAAGTATTTTAAAAGATTATCCGCTTATTAAAGGAGTAGCTGAACAATATTTTATGTCTTCTTATAATACATATTTACCTCCAAATTGACCCAATCATAGCACATCATATCATAAATTAACAACTTATCCGCGACTATTAAACGCAAGTCCCAATAACCTTTATATCACACACTCACACACACCCACTTACAGACACACACGGCATAATCAAGGTTATTGAATCAAGGGAAATGTAAAAATATTTACAATAAACGTGTGTATGTCGTGCAGTTATTAACTTTTATTCATTAACTGGGCAGACAAAATGTGATACGAGTGCATAAAAATATGTCTAAATATAGTGTGTGTATCATACTCTCGTAAACTTTTATATTTTTTGCAGTTGGAGCGTCGGAGACCTCTCAATGAAATTACTTGCACAAATTAATGCCGCACAATTACCCACATCAGAGCCGGACAGAGCCAGACAATTGATTGTTTGATATCTCTCGCGCATATGTCAGCATATATATATTGCTATATAAAGATCCATATGCACATATTTTTATTATTGTTGTTATATTTACTTTAGGCTTCCCTACTGTAGGAAATTGTGGGCGTATTTTTTTTTTGTTGTTGTTCTGTCGCGTTGTTATTAACACATTCACAAGTTGTACTTGATTTAATAAATTTGATTAGGATTTATGAGCGTGTGGGTTTTTAATTTAAGTGCCAAAGCCTGCAAATTTACGAATTCCATAAAGTTTACAGCTCGGCGGCTTTGAGGCCAAGTAATTCGATCATGTGATCGATTTAGACAAAATAAATCGCAAATACAATTTTCAGTGGTTAAAATAATCATTTAAGATAATCTTCATAAAAAATCACATTTTAATATGCCTTAAATTAATTGCAATTAAAACAGATACCATTTAAAGCTCCCGAGTGGATAAAAACATTTGATATTAAATTTCCACCATTTTATAACAGATATAATTTACCGCTTGTTAGATTCGATGGGAATAATATTTTATACGCTCAATCAATGTTGGAAAAAAATAAGTCGGCACATTTTAATTAAAAGAGATTTAAGCGGATAACAACATGATTACCGCAACTATATTGAAATCGAGAATCAAAGTAGTTAAATAACGAAAATATTTAATAAATTTTGGTAGGCAATCAAATGTTATCTACACACAGATTAAACTCATTGCACAAACACCAAATGAATTATTATCCACTTTATGGGCAGGTGCTTAACGGCAACGACTTTCATGTTTCGCGTTGGTAAAACCAAAAAAAAAAAAAAAAACAAAAAAAAATAATAATAATAAATAAAAATAAAAAGACAACAAAAACCGAAACAGAAAATCAGTGTTCATTTTGGGGTGCCAACGATAAAAATACCCTTTGATATGTTAGGGATATATTATTTTATTATATTATTATTATTATATTTAATAATATATAAATGTCAGCACTTAAAAAAATTTATATGTTAAGTTTTTAAGTAAGTTTTTAACAGACTATTTTAGTTAAAATATGTATTTTTTTTATAATGTTGTTTAAATTTGAAATAACAGTTGTTAGCGTGTACAACAAATTAGTTGAAAAACTGGCAATACTCTTTACCAGGGTATTAAAGCAATACAGAAACTGATATCAAATCACAAGTGAAGTAAACTAAATTTATGGCAAAACACTAGCATTTACTAGTAGTAGTAATACTTATAAGTAAAGAAAAAATTGAATTGGTAACAGGCACAACAAAAACAAATGTCGTGACAGGTCAAATGGGCTCTCACCTATAAATAACGCAGAGCTAAACATTTTTGGACAAGCCAAAATAACAACAGCGTGCTCAAAAGTTATCGATTTTGTGAAAGAACAAGCAAATACCTGTCAGCCACACGCACACACACACACACACACACACACACACACACACACACACACACACACACACACACACACACACACTCGCACACTCAGAGTACTTTTGTGGGGTGAGTTTTTCATTGGGTTAGTTGGTCGTCCTCATACCAATCCACACATAGATAAAGCCAAGGCAGTAACTACAACAACTAAAGTTGAATGAACTAGCTGAGCTCAATTAAAAAAAAAAAAAAAAAAAAATAACAAAAAATACCTGAATGCAATGCGAGACTCAGAAATTAAGTCTGACACAGTCTCGTTTGTCTCGTTTTAAGCTGAATTTCCATCATCTGCGGCGATGATTCAACGGCATAAATCAAATCGATCGGCGCAAGTTTGTCGTCGCCTAGGCACGTACACAAATCGCCAGCGACATTTGCGATAGGCTTTTATTGAAATCGATTGATTTGATTCTGCCGATTCGAATTGCCCTCCCCCTCTCTCTTCCACCAGCACACATTTGATTACCCTTGCAGGAAGGAGGGGTGGCATCTCTTTGGCATACATTTTGTCTCTTTTTGACAGTTTTGAACTGAAGCGAATTAATATCAAGCCAAACCAGTTGCTTTCTTTTTAAATAAGAATTTCCTTAAATTTTTGTTTACTATAATCTAATATATATTTAGATATGTTCTAATTTAATATACATAAAAAAATATGTATAGGTCAAAGCTTTTACAAAGCATTTACATGCTAAAGTAACCAAAAATATTATTGCAAATTATATATATTTTTATTTATTAATATATTATGTTATAAATTTGTCTCAATTTAAAAACTTAACCTTGGAGCTCGACATGTCAAGATATTGTCTCAATAAGAGTACAATAAATTTATAACTTTTTCAAAAAGAAACATTTGATAAAGATATTTTTATAGTAAAGAGGCAGTAATCATTAGTTTTATTGTACAAATAGCTAAATGATAATCTTTTGATTTTATTCAAGTGCTCAAAAGGACATGATTCATTTTTAGTTTATTATTTATTTTTTAATGTGAGAAATAATAAATAAATACTTTTTTATAGTTCATAAATTATATGCTGCAATATACCTATTATACAATAACATTTTCCTCAGTTAGAGTATCCAATGGTCATAGACACCACCTTTGTAGCTGCCTGCAGTCTTAAACTGTTTATTATGTGCCTGAACGGAATCGGATCGGTAATTGCTATATTTTTGCAGTTGATTGCTTACAGCCGCATGTGCGTTTTTTGCTTTTTTTTTTTTTTACTTTAAAAGCATTAACGAGACGCAGGCACACAAATTTTGAAAAGTCGTTTTGCGGCTCACGTGAGCGACTGGACCACCGCCCTGTGGATAAAGATTCGAACCAGGTTTTCAAATTTGTTGTTTGTTTTGAGCTCTTTTTTTGCTTTTGGTCATTTGAGCGAAAGATTCGATGGCCATTTGTGACAGCTACGCAAAGCATAATTTGTCTATTCGCCAGTCAAAGCAATTGAGATAAACATTTTGCCAGCTTGTGAACGAATGTGAGAAACATTTTTTTTTCCGTTTGTTTGTTTGTCTTGGCATAGATGTCAAGATATGCACCCCACCCGTACTACCCCCTTATCCAGCTAAGCCAACTAATTGGGCCGTTGCAGCAGATAAGATAAGACGAAGTTTTGCCATCGAATTTGATTTTAGCCAAGTTTCTTTCTTAATTCTGGGAACTTAAGCAAAGTTCACGCAAGCTCAAAGGCGAAGTGAAAATTAAGCAATTTCGTTGTTTATTGTTGTGGATATAAAACATTTATGATATCTTTTATAAATTAATGGCCGTGCAAACTATACGGTTTCGCCTAAAACGGAATTTATGGGTGAGGTTCATGATTTAAAATTTTGTTTAACTGGGCAAGTTTCCTTTATCAATGCGTGAATCGCTAAAAAGTTCAAATTTCCACATAGATAAATAAAAACGATTTGTGAGTCATCTAAGAAATAATAAAAAAAATATCTTGTTTTTTTTTCTAATTAGAAACATAGAGTATGTAGGCAGAGATAACGTGACGTACAGTAAGCCGTCGAAAGAGTGAACATAGACGAAAAACATTAATATGTATTTTTACATTACTCAATATTTTATTTCTGAACTGCATTTAATTTATATTACGTGGTTAGCCAAACATGTAAATACTTTGTATCAATTTTTAAACAATTTTAAAAACAACAAGATTTTCTAAAATTTTTATTTTTTTACTTCAATAAAAATGTGTTAAATATTTATTTTGTACATAATACAATTGTATACTATAGTTGATATTTTTTCTTATAATATTCATTTGTATGGGCTGTTCTAGAAAATATTCTTATGTAACACGCACTAATTTTTTTTTTATTATTACTTTTACAACTAATGTTTATACGACATATAATTTACAGCACGCATAGAATTATATATCAAATATCAATTTAAAAAACAAAATAAATCCGTCGTAAATTGTGCAAGGTTGAAAAATAAGGCTATCTAATCAAAATTATTTCAAACAACAAAGATGTTTTTTTTTAAAAAAGAAAACAAAAAAGTTTTAAAAAAAATTACCCTAAGATAAACATAGAAATTTATGGCCAGAATCTGTCCCGTCTGACTCAGCGGAAAGTTGACTCGTGTTTCAGTATAATACAATTTCAATAGATGAAAAAAGCTTTTTCGAGCTGAGTCATAGAAAAGGACAGAGCCTAAATTTGGGAATAGCGCGTAAGGAGTTGCTGTTGGTGGGAGCGAGAGAGAATATGATGCACTTACCTGACGTTGGCTGTATTTAGTTATTCTTGTTGTTGCTCTTCTGCTTCTTGCGTGTTTTATCTGCTGCGTTGCTGCAGTTGTCGATATTTGTTTTCGTTATGTTTTAGGTTCTTATGCTCTCTCTCCCTCTTACTGACGTACACTCACACACACACTGCTTGTTGTGTGTTTTTATTTCAGATTCCTTTTGTTTTTTTTTCTTTTTTTGCTGCTGCTTGCACACACGCGTTTTGTTTTGCTTGGCTCGTTCGTTTGCGTTTTCACTTTCACAGGTAAATTCTACGTGAGGGGAAAGAAGGTTGAAAGAGAGAATTTAATCGGTTGCCCTCTCACAAAAAATATTCTGCTGTTGTTTGACTGCTTGCGATTTTTTTTTCTTCGTTTTCTCGGCACTCTACAGAATGCACATTGATATTTTTTGTTTGACACTAATCGAGCAATAACCGCAACTGCGGCGACTACCTTGCGCTGCGAGCGTTAAAAATCAACTGAAATGTGATGTTATGGCCAGGCCACCAGTGAGGCGTGAGCGCGCTTTTGATACCGTTACGGGCGCGAGAGAGCGTGAGTGGGGACAAGAGCGCCAAATTTGCGCAAGTGAGTATGTGTGAGTGCGAACGAACCAAAGGCAGCCCACTCTCACACTCTCCGACTAAGTTGGTGTGGGTGAGTTTTTTTTTTACTAATTTACCGGCTGATTAGTTTATAACGTGCCACCAACAGCAAACAAACGTGTGCTTGTGGGACATTCTTATTGGAGTAGTGCTCGTTACTGTATTAAGTATCAAATATATGTTGTTCTCTTTTCGTTGCACGAAAATGCAACGTTCGCTCTTTACACGTGTTTTTTGTATTGCAACTTCACGCAACGCAAATTCCCACACACACACTCACACAATCACAAAAATTCCCAAACGGACACCAAAACGTAACACGTCACAACAACAACAGCATTTCGCTCTCCCGTGGCTCTCTCTATCGCGCTATTTCTCTTTGGTGTGTGAGTTGTTGTTGACCAGGCGAACAAACTGAAAAAAAACCTTTGATACTAAAAAAATGCGTGTATTTTTATTATTATTAGCATTTGGTTAGCACCTCTACAAGACGCAAATTAATATTTTTTAATGCGTTTTATTGCTGATAATAATAAAATAAACAACATTAAGCAAATATCTAGCTAAAATCTTGAGAATAAAATGTAAACCCCTATAGGGACGGCTCTTCAACGTTTACAAGTTTGCGTGCGGCCAGGCCTCCACACACACACAAACACACTTTTACTCAACACACAAATTAGAAAAAAGCGACACAATTGGGACTTGGCCCAATTTTTGTATACAACAGCAGCCAAAATGACATTAATACACACAGTGTTTACCTTTTGGCACATTTATCGCATATTCAACTACACACTTGTTATTATTTTTAATCAATTATTATTTACGTATTTGCAACAAATAAATAATTTGCCCGCGACACAAGCAAATGCCAATCGACTGTTAAGTTGACAGACTCTCTCGGACAGCGCAGCTGTTTGTTAACAGCCTGCTAAAGTGATAACAAATATGTTAACAGTTAATAAACCTGTTAATGGGATTTAAGAGTCTTGGCTAAACAAAAAACATATTAATAAATAAATGGAACAGAATAAAATATAGCACAAAATTTGTAATTCATTTAAAAAAATAAAATATGATTAAATCATAACAGCAAATCACTAGCGCACATCTGCTGTTAAGATTATGTTAAGCCGATAATTTTTAACAGTGTTATCGAAATTTTGAATGGTAAACTGTTGATCACTGCACATTATTGAATTAAACTAACGAACAGTTAAAACCTATTTTTCTTACATTAATAATCTAATTTGTAATTATAAGAGATTTAAAAATCCTTACCGCAGTTTACAGAGATTAATATTAAAGTAAGGAACATCCTCTGTTAAACCATGGTTATTGGTTAATTTTACAACACTGTAAGGCGCGCATTTGAATTTCGCTTTCAGCAAATACAAACGCTTGACAAAATTAAAGTAATTTCTTGCATGTTTACAACTACTTTGAGTCTTATTCTCTGCACGTTTTCTTTTTACATAGCAAACTCACTATTAATAGTATATAATTTCAAATTAAATCTCAGGAATTTCCAAATATCATGTTGCACATCTCGTTGTTCTTTTGATTCAAAACAAAAGTGCGGCCCGCCGATTTGTGATTTTGCGTCGAACGCAGATGTTTGGCATACGGCCGCTCCACCGACTGCAGATAAACGGATCGAATATTAGATTGCCTGTAAAAGTAGAGGGTATAAGTAAGTGAGACATGTTAAAGTTATAAATAAATATTATGCGGGCGTAGACTAACGTGAGCAACTGTTCGGGGCTCTGCAGCTGCATGCATAGCTTGATGTTGTTGTAAAAGTCCAGATCCGCCTGCAGGCTGAGCTTCGGCTCGTGGCTGAGCGTTATGTCCTGCACCAGCTTGGCATAGGTGAAGCCCACAGCCAAGTGGGAGACGACTGCGCTGCCCGTGCTAGAAGGATTGCGGAAAAGAAGTTAAGAAAAAAGGTTTTTGAAATGATTGCAAAAATTGATTTACAAAATAATCTTAATTAATGTTTAAGGCTTTAAAACCGTTTGAATATATGACAAGAATTTAAAGTCAGGAATTGTTACAGGAATTTTTAAACTAAATTTAATTTTTTTCTCTCTCTATCTCTCTCCTTCTCCCTCACTGTACTCACTTTTGTTGTATCTCCGTTTTTGCATTGCGATTCCACAGGCTGAAAGAGACTTTGCCATTGAGGTCAACGCTTCGGGCGCCCAGGACGCGCCAGTGCAGCGTGTCACCGGATGCCAGGATGATGTAGTGCTCATGATCCTGGGCCAGTGTGGTCGCCTGGTAGGCGGGCGTTGTGTCCGAGGCGGTGCCGCCCCACACGTGCGACATCAGCTCCGTTTGTCCGTTGAAGAAGACCAGCGGACGCAGTTGGGCGCCCTGCACGCTGATCTCCATGCCCGCGGTGATGGTCTCCTCGCCCTCCAGCTCGTCGTCCGGCGGCACGGGCCCTTGGCCGTCATCCGCATCGCCATCGCCGACGAGGGAGCCGAGGCCGACGGTGTAGAAGCCCAGCTTGAAGCTGCTCGCCTCGGCGCGTCCCGCGTGCAGCAGGAACTCGACGGAGCCGCGCTTCAGGATGCCCTGGGACACCTCCTGGGTGCTCAGCAGGGTCTCATTGAAAGCGGGCGATCGAGAGAGCTGGCGGGTCAGGACCGTGGTGAGACCTGAAACATATTTATTGATATAAAATGAATTTCTGAAGGATTGATTGATCAGTGATTTGATTAGTCACCTCGTTGTCCCAGCACGTTGTAGTTGTTGACATGGGCGCGCTGGCCGAGCGCCGAGCGGAACATGGCCCGGAACCGTGGACAGATCTCGGCGAGCATTCGCAGCTTCTGCAGCACGTACGTCTTGATCTCGAACTGGCGGTCGCTGGAGGACAAATAGTCGAGCAGTTGTCCCAGCTGCTCCGGGCCGGGTCGCATGGCCAGCAGGATGTCCAGGGCCAGGGTGCGGGCGGAGCTGTCGTAGCGTCGCCGGCGCTGATAGAAAATGCTCTCAAACTGGCGGCGATGCGACTCCGCGTAGCTGAGCGCCGGGAAGGATTTGAGTGCCTGCAGCGCGGCCACCGCGAGCTTGGGCCGCGTCGAGTCCAGCGCCTGCTTGAGGAGTGCGTCGATGGTCCGCGGATCGCGCAGATTCTGCAGGGCGCGCGTGTAGAGTGCATCCTCCTGTTCGGCGGCGAGTCCCTCCAGCAGATGCTCGCGAATCTGCTGCAGCAGCGGATCGTTGGCGTCCAGGCCGCTCTGGCGCGTCAGCGTGGCGAGCGTCTGGAGCACGCTGTCCCGCAGTTTCTCGTGCGAGCGATGCGCCTGCGGCTGCTGCACGAGCCCGAACAGATGCTCCAAAATGCTGCGCTCCGGATGCGTGGCCACCGCCAGCGCCTGCAGATACTTCTCGAGCAGCTCCAGCGACGTGGCCGTCGTCGCAGCTCCATTGTAAAAGTGGGCAAAGCTCGCGTTGTGCGCCTCGTAGGTCTGCACGGCGCCCAGGAGATCCACCAGCTGCGGATGGGATCGCAGCAGCTGCTCGAATTCCGGCTGTTTGGTGATGCGCGCCAGTGGCAGCAGCCGGGCAAAGGTCAAGGCCAGCGAGGATTTGCCCACGTTCCCAAACTGCAGCTGCTCAACTTGCTCCGTGAGCTGAAAATGCTTGGAATTAGATGGATCCGTTGGATTCATTGCAAGCTTACCGTTTGCTCCTTCAGCTCGCTGATGCTGCTGTCCACATCCGCCGCCAGCTCGAAGACGCGATACCATTCCAACAGGCTGTCCACGGCCGCCTTCAGCGTCGGCTGCTCCAGCTGCGTCGCCTGCCCGCCGGCGCCCACGTGCTGCAGCTCCAGGCTGGCGTCCACCACGCTGCCCGCATCCGGCTTGGCGGCCAGCGTCAGGCGATGCGTCTCCGTGGACACGGCGCGCAGCAGGACACCATCAGCGCTCAGGTCGTAGTCCACCCGCTGCTGCGACTGCTGGGCCACGCCCAGCGCCGGCTCCGGATGGTAGCTGACGCGCAGGTCCCACAGGGCGCAGTCCGACTTGATCTTCTCGATGCGCGTCGAGGATTTCACGTCGTAGCGGACGCGACAATGCCCGGAGACATCCAGTTCGGTGTCGCCGTCGCTGCCCGTGGTGCGCAGCTGGAGGAGGGAGGCGATGCCGCGCTCCAGGTTGAGCAGCGACTGATCCCGCGACGTGTGCGCGATCACCTGTTGCGGACGACCTTTGACCATGGTCACGTAGAAGGGTCGATCGGGCAGGCCGTTAATCGGCCGCTGTTTGGCGGCGGCGCTAACGCGACTCTCGCTCAGCTGGATTTCCAACAACTGCTCCTCCTCCGGGCCGCTCCACACGGAGTTCACCTGGAGGTGCGTCTCAAAATTGTAGCTCAATTGCGGCTCGATTCGAACTTTGCTCGAAAGCTTAAAAAGCTGCTGCGAGCCGGCCGGTATCAAAGAGCCCCATGTTGCGTCTGCGAGAGAGCGAAATCGAGAGAGAGAGAGAGAGAGAGAGAGAGAGGATAGAACACGTCATTAGCAACGTAAATCAAAACTTTCACATTGCGGCTGAGCTCAAAAAGGTTATCAACAAGTTGTTGTTGTTCTTGTTGTTGTTGCTGCTAAATCAGCTGTCAGCTCTCGTTGTTATTGTAATCGTGCATGCGCGTGCGTGCGTGCGTCCGTTACAACAAAAAGTTCATTCAACTCTCGTGCTTTCTATGTGCTTTCCATGAAAAGTGAACAAAATTCTGTGCAAATTACTCACCAAAGCAGGTGACCAACAACAGCAGCGGCAACAGCGGCGAAAATCTGTTGCCGCTGTTTGTTTGCCGGCGCCGCTGCATTTTTTTTTTGTTAATTTTGTTCAGAGTTTGGCTTAACGGTTTATGCAGTGTGCTTTAAGCTAATACATTGATTTGTTCGTGTTTTTGGCTGGCTTGTTGCTCGCGAGCGTTCCGAATGGCACTTTAATCTCTCATCCGTCTTCCGAACCGTTCGAGTGCTGCGTGTAAACTAACAGCGGCGGATTTTGTCGCTCATGTCAACTAACAGTTTGGTATTTCTTGTATTTATTTTAGCAGAATGTGCATATGTGTGCAGCGTTACCACATCGCTTAAAAAATGTGTTAGATTTGAATTTAGGCAGTTGGGAATATTTATAAATATTAAACATTTGCATTTCATTTAAAATATCATATTCAATTTATACAAATAAATTGTAAGTCAAAGAAAAATATTTAGCTCATATTTTAAATATAATGTATAAAATATGAAAATCGGTTAACTTAGCTATGGCAGATATATCAAAAATATTCAATTTTCGTGATTTTCATGATTTTTGACAAAGAGAGACAGAGAGAGAGTGAGAAAGACCATAGCGTATTTTCCATAATGCATATAAATATTTGCCTTCCGTTTAAAATTTCACAAAATACCACAAGAAAAACAAATATTCGCATTTATTGTTTTATAAATAATAATCAAAAGCATTCCATTTGAAATCCACAAAATGCCGAAGGAAAAACAATAAAAACGGAAACATTTTAATTGTGTGCTTAATAAATAATTGTCAATTGTTTTTCTATTTAAAATACACAATATCTCGGTTGGGAGAAATAAATTCTGAATCAGTTAAATACATTTATAAAATGCATTGTTTAAAAAAAAAACAATAAAAATGCAATTTAACAAGGCCTAAAATATTTACTGATGTTCACTAGATTTGCACTTTAGCCTCTGAGGTTAAATTCTTATCAATATATAAATAACTGCTAAATAAATGTATATAAATTATATACATACATATAATTTTACACTTAAATAATTATACATTTATTTTGAATTCATTTCGTGTTTACATAAAAATTGCTCTTTTTAATGTTTGTTGCTTAATTAAGCGCAAAATATTTGGCCCTAAAAATATGATATAGGTTAATGCAAAGGTAAATATCAGAAAATAAATGCATACAAAGGGCATAATCAGGTAAATTTGTGCGCGAACACAATCGGTAGAAATGCATTCGTACACTGCAAGAAATTATTATTAAATTATTATTATATATAAAATATGAACGGTGTAAAAATTCAATAAAATTGCTCAAAATTTTAGCAAAAACCAAATCCAAAATTTGACATCGGAAAGGAAAAATTGTTAACTTACATAGAAATTTGATCGCAGACTAACATTTTCAATCAAAATATATCGAAATAAATATAAATAAAATAATGTGGCTAGGTTTGAAACAGAAGCTGCTGTTTTTTTCAGTTTCACGAATCGGATCAAAAATAATATATTTATTGAATTTTAAAAAGAGAATCTTTTCGCTTCCGAGTATATTTTCTCTTCAAGTGCAGCTTTTGCTGGCAATAAGGCCACAAGTGGGAACGGATCGAACGGACATTGACCGACCCGTTCCTTTCTGTCCCTTTCCATTCCTTCTCTATCCCTTTCTCACTTGGCAGCAGCTGAGTCAATGTTGAAACGGAACCGTTTATCAGCAGCAGAGGAGACACTCGACAATCGGAGCGTGAGTGCGTCTGTCACTTAAGGCAAACATATGTTTCGTTACAAATTGAATGTTGCTTATCAGCGCATGCTGCTGATAAGAGCAGCAACAACCACAACAGCAACAACAAACGGCAGGCAAATGGACAACAAACAAACGAAAATTAACAGAAACTAAATTTAAACACGTCTTGCTGCGGTTGAGAAAGGGATAGAAATAACAAGAGAAAAATTCAGAAGAGAGGAAGAGAGACGGAATATATAAGAGAGCACGCATTTCATTAGCTGCAGCTGCAGAGCTGCTCGCTGCGGTCGTTTGGCAAGGTTAACGGTGCGTATGTGTGTGTGAGGGGGAGAGAGCAAAAGACTGGGGTGGGTATTAGCTGCAATTGGCGTGGGTTGCAAATAGCTGGTCAGCTTGGACCCAGGCAACCGCTGACTTGTGCATTGCGGGAGATTGCTGTTCTAAGGGAAAGCACAGTGGAACCAAGCAAATAAACATGAGTCGAATGTTCAATGATAAGGCGCTCAGTAATTATTGACACAAGCCAATGCAAACAAAAAGCGCTTGCTACATATATGTACATATACATTTATGTATATTTCTATATTCTGAAGGAACAGTGAAAGATTTATATAAACACATATCAAATATTTGAGCACAGATAAGATGTACACACATTTTCATATTTATAAGATACACTTAAATAGATTTCGTAATTTTATACATATGTATTTATAACGTATATTCATTCATATTAATTATTATTATTTTGCTTAAATTTCCCCCGATTATTTAAAATTTTTGGGAATTTCTTTTATGCGAATACATTTTTAGCTAACTGTGTCAAATGCGTGCATTTTTTTTAAAAATGTATATCAGTAATAATTTTTTGTCATCGATTAGCCATTTTTTTGCACCCCGTTACATTTGCCCTTTTCCATTGCCCACTCAGCTTCTCACCTGCACCCCGCTGTCAACGTCAGCGTCAGCATCGACGCGACGTCGCTGCGGACGCGGTGTGAACAGGCAAAGGCAAACAAGCAAATAAACAAACAATCGAAGTGCGGACGACGGGCGTACCGTTAACCCGGTGCAAGTGTGTGTGTGCGTGCGTGTGTGTGCAGCTTTCGGTCAAGCTTTTCAAAAGGTTGCCACATGTGTGCAAGGATAGAAAGAGAGCGATAGAGCCGGGCGAGGGTTGCTTGCTTGTGTGAGTAAGCTGTGGTTTTAATACCCTGTAACCATTGAAAACTGAGCTAGCAAGGCTATAAACGATTTGTGAAAATATAATATAAATATAAAATTGCATAATTGTATACTTTATTTATATAAGTATACTTTGTTAAGTTTTCAAAACTCTATCAATGTAAGATTGAGAGAAGAAAAAGCAGCACAGTTGCTTTGTTCATGTTTAATTCAAGGCAATTCAAGGCGGCTGGGTATTTATTAGTCGCGAACTTCCGACTTGAGCACTCTAGTTTGTTGTTCTTGCCGTTGCTGACCTCTCTCCTAGGTATGGGGGCCGGCGTGGCCGCTGTGTGATGGGCGGGGAGCTGGCGCAGCAGGAAACAATTAGCTCTAAATAAAATTTCAAAATAAGCAACTGTTTGCGCTTAAATCCGGTAGCCCGGGCCGCAGCAAGCGAGGCGTGTGTGCACGCAAGGGCTTTTAGGCCCAACAACAACAACAATAACAACAACGATCAGCATATAAATAGATACCATGCTATCACTTAATTACGGTATTTAAATGAGCAACAAATGATATGCTAGAAATAAGCTTTACACACACACAAACACACACGCACACATTGACCGAACGCTGAAAACTATGCAACATTTTATATTTTAATAATTTTAGCAAATTTCCTATCGGCCAGTGTTAGCTAACGTGTATTTTTTTTATTGTGTCCAGCTCAATTTGCCTTTGAAACTGTAATTGAAATTTTAGACACACAAACACTAATTGGAATAGTTGCATTATGCAAAAATTGGAAATGGCAGCCGCAGCAAATGCTAATTAAAATTTATGCAACATACTATTAGCCGCGAATTTTTATGCATTTTTTTTGTTTTGTCGCAAACAGCTAAAAACGAATTTAGCTGCGTAAATAATTTAATTAACCAATATATGACAAAGCGCCAGAAACAAAACGTGGCAATTGAGCGTAACTCTATATATATATAATAAGAAAAGTCCGTACGCGATGTTTAAAAAAAATATAAATTTATTTTTATTAATACACGGGACTTAACGGAGTAACAACTTGATGGT
>SCDY01001819.1:0-22191 GCA_004143825.1 Drosophila micromelanica | reverse complement strand
ATTGACGAAAATTTTGACATGTAAAACAATCGAATCCATAGCTCCCATATTTCAAACTACCATAACTTTGTCAAAAATGAACCGATTTTCAAGCTTGATGGCATTTTCATTATGTTTTGTCATATAGTTTGATTCTACATTTAAAATATATGAATTTTTGAAAATAAATTTTTTTTGAAATTTTTTGGTCAAAAAAGCATGTACTCCCCCCTTATTCATTTTCGAAAAAAATTTTATTCAAAATTTTAAATCGTGAATTTTTGTTTTTAATCAATTGTAATTATTATAATTGCTATTAAAAACAACATGTACTCCCCCTTATTCATTTTCAAAAAAAAAATTTTTTCAAAATTTTAAATCGTGAATTTTTGTTTTTAATCGATTTTAATTATCATAATTAGTATTAATAACTACATTTAAGTTGATTTTGAGAAGGTCAGTTTTTTGGTCAAAAATTATGCATTAATTGACAAAAATTTTGACATGTAAAGTTCACGGACCAATAGCTCCCACATTTCACTTTCCCATAACTTTGTCAAAAATGAACCGATTTTCACGTTTGATGACATTTTTGTTATTATTCATCATATACATTAATTATACATTTAAAATTCCTGCAATATTGAAAATTAAATTTTGTTGAATTTTTTGGTAAAAAAAAACTTTATATTTATAAAATTTGTGAGATATATATCTTGTTCATTAGCAAAAAGATGCTGTCTTTTCTTTGTGCTTTTATAAATTTTATTGAGTTGTGCATACCCAATCGTAGCTTCTCTCACATGGTATGCAGCAAGAACTCTGCTAGCATTTTGAATGCAGCGTCCGTCGTTGACTTTGACATGACGAACTGATCTGCGTGACTCTGGCATTTGAACAGGAACAACAGAGAGGCGCACAGAACGTGCCCCTGGGCCATAAATAACAACAATATTAACAACAACAGCAACAAGTTTTAGCCTGATGAATCGCAAACATGGCGAGAAAAATGCATAAAAGTGTGAAAAATATTACAAAAATAGCCATGAAAAAACTGGCGTTTTGGCCAAAATTTTGCAGCGTGGCGGGCCATTGGCCTTATGCTAATGGGATTGCTGGTCGTTAGTTGTTGTACTTGTTGTTATTTTTGGTGGCTTTTGTCGGTGCCAAATATGGACATAAGGCTGTGAGACATGGCCATGACCAGTACCAGTTCAAGGGCTTTTAAAGGCGGGTGAAATTTGCGGCATGCAAAACATGCAACAGGCCAGGCCGCATTGTGCCGCATTTGGGCAAACGATATTCGAACGCTGATAAAGACATTCAAAATACGTGGCATTATATAAGCACAGGCTAACGTTTAATTAGCCGATAAAAAGTGAGAAAATGGGCAGTTTTATTTATTTTTTTTTTAATGGAAAGCAGCGCTTTGACCTCGAGCGGGCCGCCTACGAGCAGCTAATGCATGCGCACAGTTGGCTAAGGTTAGGAGTTGGGTGTGGGAGAAGAGGGTGAGGGGGGAGCTTGGTGCAGCAGTTAATCTATGTGGACAAGATGCGGTTTGTGGTCTGCGTTTGAAGCTCATTTAAAGCGTTCGCTTTCAAAATCAATTTTCCTCTAGGCAATACGCATCTGGCGGAAAGCGAAAGCCACATTAAGCAGGAAATGTTTGTCGATATCTGAATAAAAATCTGTAACTGTAACGGTTAAAGGGTCGACTCTTTTTATACCCTGTTTCAATTGGGAAAATGGGTTAATTGGCTACTTTATCTATGATCGATATTATATCGATCTGAGTTAAGAAATTTAAGTAATTGGATTGCATCGATATATCAGAAAACATTCTTATTTCTTAAATTGCATTCCCATAATTTTATTTTCGCAGTATTTAACTGATGAGTGTCGAGATTAATCGTTGAAAAGATCAATAAATATCGATTTCTCGCTTTCGTAAATAAAAATTATTTAAATTTGTTTATAATTGCGAGGATTTTTCAACTTAAGAGCTGTGTATAAGGTATTTTTCAGTTGCACAACCTCGACCGAAGCACTCTCAGTTGTCTTTTGATTGATTGGGCCAGGGCCAATAAATGGAGCAGGCATTGCATAAGCCGCGCCATGTGGGTGTCGCTTACTTGAGGAACTGACACGGCAGACGCCAACAAATATACAACTCAGACTCAAGTACAGCTAACCCAGTCAGTCTGTCAGGTCTGTCATAGCTGGCCTCGTCAGCCGTCGCTGCACATTTGAAGGCCAAAAGTCTAAAGGTGCATTACACGATGCGACAGACAGACAGTTGGGCACAATATTGACTCTAGATACGGGCTGGACATGCCGACATTCGACTTCTTGCTAACGGAACAAATGCCACTGGCACTTGGCACTGGCTTTGGCCCTGGGCCGCTGGGCTGCTAATGAGCTCCATAAATAAGCCGCTGGTTAAATTTGCATTGGTAGTCAGTCTGTTGACACGGGCCAAGACAAGATAACTTTGTTAACAAGCTGCACGGTTGATTTGTTCCTCTCTTTTCTGTTTTGATTGTTGTTGTTTTCTACCTTTATGATAAGTCAATTGAATTAGCTTGACTAAGAAAACTTTCCATTAAGCAAAGTTCTTAGCCAATAAATTCAATAAAAAATAAATAAATAATGAAAAAAAAAAATAATAATAAATGCATCACTATTTTCACAAATATATTTAATTGCACAATTTATTATATATTTATATTTATTTTTTGTTTCTGACCAACTACTCAAGCACACCTCTTACCTTTTACACACTCTGTGTATATGGCTAAAAGTGTTTGCAGTTAATCAACAACATACCTGCAAAGAGAAAGAATTGCGAAAGAGATAAATTAGTAACTTCTTGGAGTCTTCGCAGGCAGCCTTAATAAGAGCTCAATAGATAAACCTGCCACCTCAATGCTGCCACTAAGTTCTGGCCATATTAAGCAAGGCCGAGTGTGGAATGTGGAACTGCTTCCAATGACCAAAACGGTCGTCATGTGCCATAAGTGCACCATCTATCGAAGATGATGCCGTCAGAGAATTCGACTTGAACCGAAACCAGAGACTGACAACGAGCGAACTGAGACTTGTCTTGGCCAATGTCAATGCCTTTGGGAGGCTTCAATTGTTTGGCCAATGCACCGCGTTGAGAAAAGTGGTTCAAATGGCCCACTGAGGCCGCAGTTTTCCAATGAAAATATGCCAAAGATGCGATGTGTGCGAGTGCGGATCACTTAAATGCCAACTCGGGGCCACATTGAGAACGCGTTTTAAAGGCCATCAGCCCGAACGGCTCGTCCAAGTGTCTGGCCGGACCACCGACGTTGCAGCTGCAGGCAGCATTGTGGCCAACTCGAGCCCGGTTAGCTGTAATTGGCAAGTGGCAAAAGCTGTGCAGCCGGCCACTGGCCAGAGAGGGGCAGGGCCATAAAAAGCAGGTCAGCGACTGGATGTTGTAGTTGCTGCTGCTGCTGTTGCTTCTGTTTTGCAGCGAACAAAATCAAATCAAATTATGGCCACATTTGTATAGCCGCATCTTTAATTGATGGACAGAGGCAGGTCGGCAGAGCGCGCAATGTTCGCGCATTTGTTGCACAGCACATAAAAGGTGCAGCAGCCACCCAAAAGGAAATGTGGCATCATAAAATTTCACTGCCAATGGGCAAGCCGGACAACCGGACAGCTGGACAGCCGGGCAGCTGTCCATCAGTAATTTACAGCGCCGAATCGCACTGAAGGAGCGCCCATATGTTAATGAAGCTGCTAGGAGATCGGAGAACGGAGATCGGCATTGGACATGGACTTGGTTACTTGGTCTAGGACCAGCCCAGTGCGTGATGAAAGACAGGAAGAAGAGGCGCACAACAATTTAGCGCTTTAATTTGATGGCAAACATGGCGACAGAGTGGCCAAGGCACGAGTTAAAGTTGAAGCGAAAAAAAATGTTAGTTTTACATTGAGAGAAAATATCGGTAATATATAAGTTTGAATTAGTCAGGCTACTTTATGCTTAAACTCCAGCTTAGAATTTGAATATCTATCTACCTAGTGGCAATAAAAAGTTGGTTTAAAAAATTGCATATATTTGGTAAAATAATTAATTTAAAATTAACATTATCGGTAGAGGTATATGCAATACAGAATACTCTTTTTTAGAATTTGTTTTCAAAATGTATAATTGAAAATTTATATTTTTACTTTTACTGCAACACTTGTACTTATTTTATACTACAATTTATTTTATTTGTAGTAAAATCTTTCAAAACATTTGTTTCTAGAATTCAGTAAAATTTTATTTGAAAACATGTTTCAAAGTAAATAATTGTTAAAATAATAATTTGAGATGAAAAAATTTGACTTTAATTAAAACTACTAAATGGTATCGATACTTTTTATTATTTTAGGGCAGTTTTAAAGGGCTTAACGTATTATCCTTGATTTTTTTTGCTGTGTATAAGCAATGTCGAAGCATGGGTGCAAATATTCCGTCCACAGGCCAGGTTTAGCGCGTTAGATGGCCAACACCAACGGCAGTCAACTAGCCCGTTAATTCAGTTAGCCAAGTTAGCTGGACTGCGTCTTGCCTGCGCATTTGCTACCAATTTATTTTAATTACTTGCCCGGCTGCTTGTTTATATTACGAGGACTTTGCCAAAAACAAAAAAAAAAGCGGCACAAACATGAGAAATCAATTTTAGCCCAGTCACAATTATTGTTGTTGCTGTTGCCTGATTGTTGGCGCAGTGCATTCAACTTTGGAGCCGTGTGGACCCTTAAGGGCATCATTTGAATTGACTTCCGTCAACAAAATAAAAGGAGGCAACAGCAACGTTCGTTCAACATTCTAATTGCAGCATGTTGCAAAGTAAGTGCGGACACTTGCAATTAATATGAATGTTGCAGCAAAAGGTGCAAAAGGCTCAAGTCTCAACTCGCAAAGGCAGCCATAAAAGTGACTCGGCCACAAAATGTGCTCACGTTGCCACGCTGCAAGTTGCCTGTTGCCTGTTGCAAGTTGCCCGTTGCAAGTTGCCTGTTGTCTTGGCTATAGCCAAAGGGCTGCTTGCTGGAATGCAGCGTAACGCCAGCAACATTTTACGCTTAATTATAGACGCTGCAGCGCTAGGAATTTTTCATAAAGCCTGACTTGGTTGGGCTCTTGGTTCTTTGGTTCTCGGTTCTGGGTTCTGGGCAGGATGCGGCGCATTTCCGTCTAATACACAAGCCGCAGCCAGCGTTGCCAGCTTATTTATGTGTGGGCCGTTTGTTTTGTAATTTAATAAGCGAACGGCAAAAGGGGGCGAGATAATGTTGCAAGCACGAAAAAATAAAAGAAAGGACGCTACAAACGACTCCACAATACCCTTTCCAGAGTGCTAGGAAAGCGATCTTAACTCCTTTTAAATTTTAAATTTAATTTTGTAACTGTATATTTAAATATAAATTGATTTTTGTGATTTTACTCATCAAACTTAATCATTTTCTTGGCCAAATTTAGATATTAATCAGTAGAAGTATTTATAACTTACTCTAAGATTCGAGATACTCCCTTTACTTATTTTGAGCAGTGTATGAAAAGAAAGAGAATATGAATTCTAGCTGCCAGCCAGGCCAGGCAACCCATACCCAGAGCCACCCACACAAGCGCACAAACACAGATACATATGTGTAGATACATTTTGTGGCTGTGGCAGGCACACGCCGTTGACGCCTCTGTCGACGTCGGCGCCAGTCGGTCGCAGTGAGCGCCACAAAGGCAACAAAGCCAACAAAATGCTGACTCAGCGACGGCGTTGCAAAGGAATGCAACCAATAACAACAACAACAACAACAACAACAACAGCAACTGCGCCGCATAATTCATATGCAATTAATAATTGGTTGCACATGCGCAGAATGTTGCTGCCCGCAGCATGATGCGCAACTTTGCTGCCGCAACATTGTTGCCATGCACTGAGCGAAAAGCCAAGTAAAGAATTTTATATTCAAAATGTAATAAATAACAAATACAAAATGTTATATAGAATTTAATCGAATTAAAATCGTAATCTTACTTTTTTTCTTTAATCAACCCGACTTTTCCGCCAAGTGTAGCTGATAATTGCAGATCAACTTCAACTTAACCTTTTTTTTCTCAACATTTTCAAGCTTTCAACATGTGAAAAACGCTTGACCTTAGCACAGGTAAAAGGCAACCTGATCTAGATAGAGAGAAAAATGGTAGACAAAAAGAAAGAGAGAGAGAGAGAGAAAATAAAGTAAAGGCGCAGTTTTTCTCATGGCTTTTACTGAAATTGAATTACAATGGTCATGTCTCAATTTACACCATGCCTGACATTGCCACATTTTGTGTGGCGAACCATGTGTGGGGCATATAAATTAAAACACGCGACACATTCATCATTCTCAATTGGATCAGAATTCTGAATTGGAGAAGCGATGAACAACAACAACAACAAGAATAAGAAGAAGAACTGCAACTTCAATGTCAACTGAAGTGGAGAAAAGTGGCACTCGGGCACAGTGTAGTGAAATTCGAGTGGAAAAAAAATAAGATATCATAAGTAGGTATTTGAAAAGGCACTTTAATGCCGTAGAGCTCTTTAAGTTTATGAGCTTCAAGCAGTTTTTTTTATATTGATAGTTTTAATTGCAAGTGCAATTAATTAAAACCAAAATCTTAAGAACAAAAATCAAATTTAATAAATCAAAAGCTGATCTTTCACATTTCTTAAACATCTTTATTTGCTTCACTGTGCGTATGCTAGAAATAAACTCGCATTTTTCTGTTTGGCGTCAAGTTAAGTGTCAAAGTTGCTTTATTGTATCTTTTTTTTTGTTTTTAATTAAAGACAATTTTAATTTATGGTAATTTAATACTTTATTTAAGCAAGAAAGCTGCCAGAATCTGGGGAATGCAATCGAGTTCAACAAATTGGCAGCAATTTAAAAGGCATTATTATAGCAGAGAACGCATCATTATGGCAAGGCAGCACAGACAATCTGCAGATCAACAATAATAATATACGTCAATTAGAAACATATTCAAAAAGTTCCTACGACCTCTACACCAAAAGTTGGCCTTTTCTTTTATGTAGTCTCTGATGTTGTTGTTAATGTTGCTGTTGCTTTTTGGGTCGCACATTGCAACAGCAACAGCAACAGCCAGAGCAGCAGCATTTGGCCCAATCGAGCGGCAATCGACTGAATCTAAATATAGTACCATAGGCGCTTGCTCCAGGTTCTATGGCATGGGTCTATGTCTGCTGTTGATCTTCTGATGCTGCAGCGGCAAACACGATGTTGAAATTTTGATTGCGACATTCTTTTGGCGCGGCCTGCAAGCTGTACAAATTGAGGCATTGCCCGAATGGTTGCTTTGCCAGCTACATAGCTTGGTATTGGCATTGCCCCAGGTTCTTCTCTGTTGGCATTAATGCTTCTGGCCGTCATTTGATTTATGGCAAATGCTTATGTTGACATGCCGCAAAAGCATTTCCCGCTTAATGATTGCATTCTTGCCAGCCATTTATATATTTGGCTAGCCCCATGTGGCAACCTATCATCGCCATGTGGCATAGTCCTAACACATCTGCCTCATTTATGTAAATGCCTGACCTGGAAATTTTATACTAAAAAACATTTGCCCAGCCCAGCCTTAGCACGTTGTCCAAATCTAATTAAATTCTGTGTGTTTGTGTGTGTTTTCTCCTCTTTAATTCTTCTTCTTTTATTTCGTAGAATTTCGTTGCTGTTTCATGCAACACGCAAGCATCGGATTCCTTGGGCCCAATTTAATTGAATTCAGCCCAAAAACTTCATTTGGCATATGCAAATTTTATGCAATTAGCTGAATGAAACTAACCTGAAAACTAGAAAAACGTGCAGCAGTTTTTCCCAGCGCGACAAGTCTTTGATAAACGTGAATAAACTTTAACTTAATGTAATTAGATGTTTAGATGTTTAAAGCTTAAAATAACATTTTTATAAATTGGGACATGTAAATTTGTTCTTTTCAGAATTTAAATTCCCAAAACTTTTCTAAAACTGAACCGATTTTGATAAGCCCACCCGGTAACTTATCAAATTGTATTTTTTAACAATTGTCTAAAATAATGTGTCCAAAAACGTGCCAAAAATTAGAAAAATTTAATGAATACATTATTATTTTCACAATTTAACATATGAATTTAAAAAGACTTTTATTGTTCTTTTACAGATAAATTATGAATTTGGATGCTTAAAGATTTAAAAAATCTTTTTATAAATTGGGACATTTCAGAATTGAAGCTACCATAAATAATCTAAAAGTGAACTGATTTTTATTATCTCATCTGACATCTGATTTTTAAACGATTATATAAAATATTTTGGAGTGGTTCAGTTTTTTGTCGAAAAGTCTCAAAAATTACAATTTAACGTGTTTTAAATTTTAAAATTTATGTGATTTTTAAAGGATTATATATAAGATATTTTGGAGTGGTTCAGGTTTTTGTCAAAAAGTCCCCAAAATTACAATTTGACGTGTTTTAATTTTTAAAATTTATTCAAAATTACCTTTATTGTGCTTTTAGACTTATAGTTACTTCGTTTCCTTTTTAACAGGTTTTGGATTTTTTAGTACACTTCATCTGACATAGCTAAATTATTTCAACTGAATCGGTTTCCTGTGTAGAAGTATTTGATGCTAGTCTATAGCCTATAGACTGATGGCTATCCTTTGGGTTGCATCTCTCGCTGTGCTCTATAATCTCCATTAAGCATTTACGTTGCCTTGGCCACATGATGCTCATAATTTTTGCTACGTGGCCAGAAACTCACAGCAATTTTGCAATCATCGAAATGCAATTCGAATGCAATCATTTATCTGACTGGCTGTCTGTCTGTTTGTCCGGATGGCTGCCTTGCAGTTGGCACAATTTTTCATTTTTGGTTTTTTTTTCTACTCAGTTCGACCACATCCTGTGGCTGGGCCAAAGCAAATATTGATGCTAGGCGCGCATCTGCGGCGCAGAGAGAAACAATCGATTATTGCGCCGCGCCGGGCGCAAACGTAATCAGACAAATTCAATTTACGGCAATTTGCATGCCACAGCCAGGCCAAACTGTTGCAGTTGCCAATAACCAGTTACTATTTTTTTTTATTTATATATACCCTGAACCCATTAAAAATGGGCAAAAAGGGTATAATGGTTTTAGGCAAATATATGCAACAGGCAGAAGAAAGCAATTTCAAACCCCGATCTCCGACGAGCTGAGCTCATTTAGCCTATCCATATCTATCTAAACTTTTCGACTATATATTTTTCTGCCCCGTTTCAATAATATCGATAAAAATCGATTTTTAAATACACCAAGTTTAGTGTGTTATATTCTAAGTTTTCTACGTTTTAACAAAAATTGATAAAAATCGATTTCTAGATAAGGTTTTCTTAGCGTATCTTGGAGACTATCATAGCTAGAGACACCAAATTTAGTGTGTTGTATTCGCGAAAAGCAAATGCAGATTGTGAATGTTTTAGTGGATAGTGACTTTGTAATAACATATGGTATCTTGTGGTCAGGCACTTCCGACTAGAGCCTTCTCACTTGTTTTATTTCTTGTTTTCGGTTTTGTTGTTGCTGTATGTGAAATGACAATGGCTGCAACGGCAACTGTCATTCTAATGTGACCAAGGCTGGCTGCCAAGGCTGTGCAACAGGCTCGCGTAACTTGCCGCATCTGGACCCCGTCGGGCCCGTTGCACCCGCCGCACCTTCTTCAACCAACTGGCGCAGGCTTGTTGCACATTTGGCGCCTTATCGCCGTACTTGGATCTGCCCGGACTTTGGATGCCGGCTCACCCACTGCAGCGGCAACCTGAACAACCTGAGCCCAGCTAGTTTTTCCGCTAGTTTTCAGTTTTTTTCCTCGCCAGGAAATGAAAAATTGCCAAAAACAAAAACTGAGAAAAAAAAAGCACATGCCACGCTTTGGTGTGCGGCACGGCACACATGCATGTTGCACATAATTGGCGTTTATGCTACGAGCAACCTGCAACCTGCAAGCAGCAACAACAACAACTGTTGCTGATGCGTTCAACTGATACGCCCCGTGCCCGGTGTTTTGGCAAATGTTGCCCACTTTTTTTTATTTTGGGGTGTGTCGCCTCCAGTCAAATGCGCTCACTCACTTAACCTTTGAACTGGCAACGTGTTGCTGCTTTTGTTGTTGTTGTTATTGTTGCATTGTTTGTCGCAGCAGCTAAAGAAAACGTGATTAAATTAAATTAACGTTTGCTTCCTACCCGCCAGCAGCAGCAACAAAAAAAGTTGTTTTTTTCTTATTTTTGGCCGCGGCATGTGAAATTTAGTCATTAGTTGTTGTTATAGCCAGGCCATTAGCGCACACTTGCCAGCCACGCCCACCAATTCGTGATGATGTTGTTGTTGTCAATATTGCTGCCGTTGCAAGTGCCAAGCCAGGTTTGCGCAAGCTGTATTTAATTTTTTGCTGGCATTGAAAATGCAATCGAATTGGTGAAATAATTGATACCGAAATCAGGCGATTCGGAACTGGTTCGATTTGAGGAGTTTTTTTTTTTTTGTTTTCTTAATGTTTGGTTAATTATAAATGTTGCGTAATGCATGTGTTGATATCAGGGATTGCACTTAATGGGAATTACAGTCAAATTGTATGTGGAAATTACGATTATCAATTTAATGTACACTAAGCAAAAATTCAAAGGAAGTTGAGGAAGTTTAGGAAATATTTATATTTAAATCTATGACAATCAATCAATGAGAGAACCAAAAATCATTTTACATCGATTAATTTGGAATCTACTAAATTTTTTAAATTTATCTTAACTTTTGTATGAAAAGACCTTCCAAATTCCAAAAAAAAAAAAAACAATCGTAACTTATAAGTTTTGAAGTACTCAATCAATACCTTATATTTACCGCAACTCTCGAGTTGTTTATAAACATGTTCTTAGTGGCTTCCTGTTCGAATCGCACAGTTGGCAATTTCTCAGCTGATTCGATACCAAAAACTGTGCGGATGTTTATCTCTCTGGAAGGGCACAAACAACAAACAAGAGCAGAAACAACAAACACAGCTACAACAACAACAATAACAAGAGCAACAACAGCAACAAGATTAACAAGATATCAATTTACTGCACAATATTTGTGGTTTATTTTCACACGCTGCCGCTTGACCCTCGAGGCAGGAGTCGGTGTGAGATTAAATATGATGCATGCTTATAAAGCACATGCAATATGACTCAGAGAGCCCCGGAACGGAGCCTGTGAGCTGTGACTGACCAATCATCAATCCCGGCAACTTGTTGTCTTATTTTTTGTTTTTCTTTCCATTATTAGTATTGGGGTTCGCCTTTAGAGACTGTCAGACGCTGTCAAAACGCGCTGGCAATTTCATTTGGCGGGGTTCAGCGTACTTTGAGGACCAAACACAGCTGTTTTTATTTTATATAAACATATATATATATATATATATATATATATACATCGTTTCTTGTTCTTATTCTGTCATGTGACAGCAATGCGCATACAGGAAACGCTATAAGCGTGGGCGTTGCAACTGTTAACTGTAAATGAAAACCTTTTTTTCTTCCCCTCAAAAAACAGAAGTGAGCAGTGTAGAAAAAAAAAAAAAATAAACAAATGCACGTCACATGCGCTTTTCCTTTCACGAAACGCGCGTGTCGCTGGCCAGCGCCAAAAGCCATTAACATAAAAATGAATTTCGCTTTTCGCGTCGCCATATCGCAGCTACCAAATCGACCAGGCCAAATGAAGTTGTAAGCAAGGCAGTTTCAGCCGAAGCTAGAGCCGCAAATGCAGTTCATGGCGTTACGTATCCCAAAAACGAAAAACCAAAAAAAAAAAAACGTTACAAGAAATATAAAGCGAAACGCAATAAATTTCACAAACGCGCGCAACAATTAGAAGCGAAGCAACAAAAAAAAAAACACAAGTACACACAGGTAAGAATGCAACACAGCAGAATGCACGACTGTTACAATACCCAATTTTTAGCATAGTATCTAGTCTGATATTTTTTAAATATATAAGACATGTATAGAAAATAGTTAATCAATAATTTACAATTAAATTGTAATAAATTTTTTATTTATTTCTTATTATGCCTTACTTTTTTTTATTTTATTTACAACTACCATATTTTACAAGTATATACCCTTTCTATTAAAATTATATTTTTACAGGGTATTTACAATGTAGCTAACGACAAGCCAAACATTTTACAGCTATCGACGATTGGACGCCATCGACATCGATTGCCATTGCGTCGGCGGCCGCGACGATGCCGTCGTCGTTGTCGTCGACGTCGACGTCGTCGTCGGCATCGACGTCAAACGTCGCGTAGTCGAACTCGTGCGCAAGCGCACCGATAATTTCTTGTTATCGACGCGCAATGATCACGTAAATTATGTCGAGGACTGGCAAGCCAAAAAAAGCACAGCAGACAAAATAAAAAGCGACAAGAAAAACGCCAAAAAAAATAGGAAAAACGATAAGAGACAGTAAATTGTATATTGGAATGCAAGCGATAGGCATTTACAGCTAGCTTTCAGCTCTTCCAATGGCCAATAGGAGTAGAGCTGGTCCAGACATTTGTCTGGCTGAATTAACTAAATAACAAAATTTGGCAAGCCAAAACTACGGACAGACAGACAAATAGAGCAGGGCGGAATGCAAGAGAGCTGGTGTGATATATTGGAAATAAATCTTAAACGATTTTTGATTGTGCATGAAATGTGATTTATCGATTATTGTGTAATATTGAATTGGTATTTGAATAAGATTTACAAATTTTACAAATCTCGCATTGACTGCATTTTAATATAAACAATTTAAAATATCTTAGCGAAATTTTAAACAAATTTCAAGCAGATTCTGATAAACATATTTATAAATATATATGAAGTGAATTTAATTTTAAGTCCTTTTTCTAAATATTGCCATGCAATTTCTGCAGAGCTCGTCTCAAGTTTGCCAAATTAAGATAAATACACAGAGACAGACAAAGAATGGGGCCGCAGGGGAGTTGCGGAGAAGGGGGGGCGGGGTTGAGGGCGACATTGTCATGAAGTTTTGCTGTCATGTCATGGAAGTTGAAGCTGTCGCAACGTGCGAGTGGCAACATTTCAGTTAACACCATTCGGTGTGTTGGCTAAAACCGTAGCAACGGTTGTTAACACGCCAGTTGCAAGTTGCCGGTTGCCGGTTGCCAGTTGTCAGTTGCAAGTTGCCAGTTGCCGGCACACGGTTGCACCTTACCAGCAACAACAAATTGCAGACGACACAAAAGACACAACAACAACAACAATAACAACTTTGCCTACAAGTTGCCTTAACGAAGACAACGCCTTCGGCTCCTGCTTTAACTGCAGCTAGCGCCACCTACACACAGACGCAAGGTCCTCAGTAGGTGTGTGTTTGTGTGTGTGTGTGTATGTCCAGAGATTTTTATCTGGGCAGAAAACTGCCTGGCATTCTGTGTATCCAAGTGCCACTGGGACTGCCTACAGTTTGCCAGCCTCGCTTGGATACCGATTCGATTCTCAGATATTCTCTGATTCTCTCCGGTTTCTCTGTTGCTTTGTTCTGTTTTTTTTTCTGCCTTGCACCGGGGCACCCAGGCCAACGGAAGTCAGTAAACTTTCAGGGTTATTATTATGCACAGCCTGTAGGCAGTGCAGTTCCATTGAAGCTGTCAAAGGCAGCTGAAACCCCAGCAAGAAGAGGCAAGCTAAAAAAATAATAACAAAAACCTCTTCTTCAGTCTGGAAGAATTGGCAGTTGCCAAAAATTGCTTGAGCTGAGAAAATGAGTCTTAGAAAAAATATATAAATATCTTGACAGCACTTAATAGCTAGCGTGCATTGAACTCTTTAGCTTTATAGCTTTTATCTGAATTCTCTTTTAAGCACAATTTGATTTGCAAAATAGTTCACAACGATAGCAACAACAAAGAGAATAACGACAGCAACAACAACAGCAACAACAACAGCAACAACAACAACATTGACAACAACTCTTGACCCAATTCTCAGTCAGCAGTCAACGCCCGCATATCTCTGATTATAGTTATAGCCATAGTTATAGTCAAATGTCGATCAATTCTATGATATTGCATATTTATGACACCGCCGCCAGCTCAATTAACAGTTATTCATGGATCTAACAGATCGATACTAATTGCCAGCCATAAGGCAAACCAATCAAACTCAAGTACACAGCGCCTATATCTCTCAATATCGATCTTAAATGATATTTGCCAACTGTGCTAAGTCTATCCATCTAAGTATATGTATATAAAATCATATTTTGTTTTAGTTGTATATATATAATTTTTTATATTTATTTATTTATTTTTTATGCATTTGTAAAGGTTTCTTTTTAATCTGTTTTACTGTTAGGTTGATTCTTATTGAAATTGAGTAAGTAATTTTGCGGTCAACACATTGCGGCTGTTTGAACTATGGATCAACATGTGAGTTTATAAATAAAAAAATACATATATGTAAACATATCTGAATGTCTGGCGTGTTTGTTTACCTGCCCTGTGGTTTAAAGCGACTCGAACTTGTCCCCAATATCGTATAACGCCTTCCTTCAAACAAAACCAAGCGCATATCTTAAGATATTCTTTTCAAGCTAAGCTAAGTTTAAGCCAAGCAGGTGAAAGAAAACATCATATGATTTAAATTTGTAAATATAATATAATAATTATATATTTTTTAATAAAACCGCCCAAGTTACACTCTTTATAATGTTACTCATCTCTTTCAGCATTCCATTTAATCACATTGCATTTATTATACTATAACCCAACATACTTATGAATGCAATTTGCATGATTCATAAGTTTTTTCGATAAAAAAACTGGCTGTCAACAAATCATTTAATGGTTTTATCTCAACTTTCAAAGCAAATGACTGTTTTCACAAAACAAACAACAAATTATAAAATGTCTGCAAACTCTAAATTGACTTAATTAAAAAATATTATCTTATTCTTTTTCCCTTGTTTAATTTAGGGTTTTCTTGGTTTTCAATTTCAGTTGAAATTTCGTCCAAGCAGATAAGAGACAGCAAGCTGAGATTTTAGTAAAGGGTGCGTCCTAAAACTAAACATTTCAGCAGTTTATAATATATATATATATAGTTGTATATATCGCATGCTGTATGCGGGTGTAGAGTTTTCCAGTGACACATTTATAGGGTGTAGTTAAAAAGTCAATGCCCCTGACAAAAACACATTGGCAACATGTGTCTATGTGGGTGTGTGTAGTGTGTGTGTGTGTGTGTGTATGCGTATTCATTGTACATCCCATAAAGCCAACATGTTGTCATGGCCAAGTGCAATAGCCGGGCAACAATGTTGCCAACATCTGTGGCACTCACCTGCCGTTAACAGAGCCCGTAAATTCCAGATAGCCTCAAGTTTAATGCGCGCTAATCCAATAAACTTCAATAAGTGAAAACAGAAATAGTTCAAGTGGAAGTCTGATTAAAAATGAAAAAAAAAACTAAATGCAGCAGCCAGAGTTGCCACAGTTGCCACAGTTGCGACTGCGGCTGATAAGACTTCGAGTACGACGGGCGTCTGAAGTTTTTTTAGTTTTTTTTATGGCATGCAATTATGGTCTGCAGATACAGATACCCCGGCGCACTGGCTGGCCATACACAGATACAGATACTGTAACAGTACCAGATGCACTGCAGCAGGCAGTTAATAAATGCATTTCATTTGTTCACTCAAGTGGACAATTTTTCTTATTTATGATTATTTTTTTTTTATTGTATTTTTTAAACTGTAGCTGAGGGGGCCACTTAACTTTGAACTTTACATTCTCCGTTTTTCTGTTTGTCATCCCTCTCGCACTTGTTTTCTCTCACTCGCTCACTCTTTATATTTTTTAGTTTCTATGCACTTTTCGTTATCAGCAATTACAAATGCATTGACCTCGTTTCGGTTCGGTTTTTTTTTCGGGGCTTCGGCTTTTTGGGAACAGCAAATGTTGCCAAACATTCGACACTGTAAACAAAACAACAAAAACTGAGAGAGGGAGAGGCGAGGCGAGCGTCGAGGGGGGCGCGCCCGTAATTGGTGCACAACGGAAGCTAAACATACATAAATGTATATAAAATGTGTGTAGATTTCTTTAAGCAACAACTAAGCACATATTTAAATGCATCGCTGCACACAACAACAACAATAATATAACAACAATAACAATAACACCGCGCGTCGCTTTTTCGTATTTTTCGTTGTTCACACAGAAAGCAAAACACAGTTTTGTGTGGACTGCATTTAGTGGAATGTGTGATCTGTGGATGCCAAATTGCTTTCGACTCGCACCGGTCAACGTGTGACTGAAAACTGACAAAACAAAAACCGAAACTGAAACCGAAACCAAAACTGAGTTCAAAAATGAAATAGTCGTTAAGCGTGCCGCTCAAAAGAGAGCGGGAGAGAGTGCACCCGTTACTCGAAGAGAGCTCACGGCTGTGTGTGTGTGTGTGTGTGTGTGTGGGTGAGACCGCTGCGTTCCGGCTGATTGAGTGTGAGTGAGGTAGACAGAAATGCAGAGAAAGGGGGACGCGTAGAGAGAGTGTGTGCCGAATGCATGCGCATGCGACGGGGGTCGAGCGCACAGTTGAACTGCTCCTCTCTTTGTTCTGTTTTGTTTTGCTTTGTTTTTGGCCTGGGCTTTTACTCGCCCCCACAGGACTCGGTTGGACGAATGCAGCCTAAGTTCAGTGTAACGCAGCCGAACGCATTTACCCGAGGCGAGCCGAATGCTGGACGAAAGTGTCCTGGAGAGAGCAAAATCTACACTGATATAAAAAACTCTGAATTAAACATACCTATAAAATATTCTATATTTTTAATATAACAACGCATTCTTTTTCGGCTAGTTTACTATCCGGAACACAAAACTACGATTCTTATATCACTTTTAATATATGCGCAGGTATTTTATTGATAAGCAAATCTCGTGTATTTCTTTTATTTTATTTTTTGCAGCTGTCAGGTGTAAAATGTAAAACAGTACCATAGCAAATGATAAGCGAGCGTTACGTATTAAAAGCAATCAGTTCTTGGAAAAGAAAATGTTTTTGCTAACCACAGTAGAAATTGTATACTAAATTCCAACTTAAACTTAATTTTAAAATATGTATTTATTTTGAGTAAAATCTTTGTTAAGAGTTCAATTCGTACATAAAAATCCATGGGAAATAGAAAAAAAACGATGGCTAACATTAAATAAGCCAAATGACGTGAATTGGTAAAATATTTTAAAATAATGAATTATTATAATTTTATTTACTTTAAAAATAAAATGTTAAAAATAAATACGAACATAATTATTTTTATTATATATAGGCAGTTGTAGGAGCAAAGATCATTTAATTTTTAATAGCTTCGAGAAACGCTTGAGAACTGTAAAACTAAATGCTTGTTCGGAAGCATCGTTAAATGTATTGGTATATACCAAGTATATATCATTTCGCTCCCCTGCGAGAAAGTCGCTGCACTTGAGGCACTTGCAACTCACAGATGCGCGTATCTGACAGATGCATTTAATAAACATGTGCATGTGCATGTTTTGTATTTGCATGTATGCGTAGTTCGTATTCATTATGAATGTCTCGCACCGGCGCCGCATTGTCGTCTTTAGGGGTTGTTCTCCGTTTTGTTCCCCTCGATTATGTAGGGTAATAGTCGACTTTTGAGCTCTGAGCTCTGTTGATTTACTGCCTCAGCTTTTCACACTCTCGACCCGCAATGAGTTCGAGTTGCGGTGAAAGTGGCGTAATCGAGTTTCAATGATAAGCGGCAACTTTAATATGCGCAATCAACATTGCGAGGGTGGCTTTAAGTCGCATCAAAACTACAATGGGGATGCGCTTCATCAAAATAATATGCTTTGTGGAACAGCTGTCCGCTTGGGTTTATTCAACTCGAAAACAAAAGGACTTCAAATGCGAGCGTGTGGCACGTTTTCCGAAACGCAAAAGCTGAGGGGGGATGGGCGGGAGTGGGGTGGGGAGGGGGTTGTCCCGTAGATGCTGTGCAGACAACACACATTCAGAAATAATAATAATAATAAGAAAAAAACTGTTGCGTGCTTTTGGGCGCACATTCAACACGAAATTGGCGCACTCGTGCACTGGGCCAGCTCTCAAAGTATGCCTCTTTCGGAAGGGGGAAGTACACAAGGGGAGGTGGAAGGGCTTTGAGGTGTGTCCATGCATGCATTATTACGCAGCACACAGACGTTTTTTTTGGGGTTGAATGGGGCACATTTCAATTATCCAGACAGTCGGCATATCCTTTTGACACGCACGGAAGGACGCAATCTGTTTAATTGAGGTGTTTAGCATGCTATATAATTAAAACCAAAGGCGATGCACATCAAGCGAAAGGTCATAATCATAAATTAGGCACGCGCGCTGAGTGGACACCCCACCCCACCCCATCAAATACCAATGAGTGACAAGTGTGTGCAGGTCCTTCAATCTGAAGTTGTGGTATATTTTGAAATGCAAAAAATAAGGAATAAAGAGTTAGACGCTTGGGATGCGCATCGAGACGGCATTATCGATTATATATCGACAATGATACGCTAAATTTAAGTTAAAAACGATATGATATTCAGTTCGATATATTTTGAATGCGTTGATATTTCAAAAAATATTTTTGGAAAAACATTTCTATCACTCTCACCATTTTATTTTCGAAAAATGAAGCTGATGATTATCGTATTAATCGATATTACATTTTCCGATATCAATATGAGAACTTTCTTCCTTTATCCTTGTACTTGTATATCTATCGATTACGCTCTTTTCTCTTTATTTGTCTCTATATATATACTTATCTTTCTCTCTTTCAATCACTAGCCATTCTCTTTCCCTTTCTCTCTTAGTTAATACCTATTCCATCTAATTATTTTAGAACTCTTCTATATTTATTTACGTGGAAAATTTTGATTTTTCCTGACTGCTCTTTAGCTTAATAGTCACAACTTTCCACACTCAGACCATAGACGTGTCCATAACAAATTTGAAGTGAAAGACCACCTACACACACTCACACACATAAGTTATATGCTACATTTGAGTAGTTAGACAGAAGTCGGTTGTTGTCTGGCATGAAATGTGCCCGACTATATTTAAATAAGACAAAGTGCTGACATTTCGTGCTGATCCGCGTGCCCATTAGCCAGCCAGGCCGAAAAAGAAACAGCTCGATTGTTGGCTCGAAATCGGCCCACACTCACACAGTGCAATAGCCACAGTGAACACTACAATTTGTTGGCCCGTTCGGACAAAAGAAGCATCGAAGAACTGAAGCGCAAAATTGTGCCAAATTATAGAGAAAGAAATGCATAAAGTAAAAGTGCAATTACGAATATGAATTGCCAGAGAAAAACGAACCCAATTTCAAGTTGTTGGCTACTGTTTCGACAGAGCAGCTGCCAGCTTGAAAACGGCCAAAAATAAATAATACAGAAAATAACAGCAGCCACGCATGCGCGCTTTGCTTGCGTAACAGTTCGTACCGAAAGTAATGTGACAGGCGTTAAATGCGCTGCAATCGATTTGATTTGCAATCTGTGATGACTTTAATTGAAAAAGCTCCGCTAGACTGACAATGGCGTGGGCGTGGCAGCAAACAGTACATCAAGTGGTGCACAGTGTGTGTGCGCAATGTATGTGTGTGTGTGTGCGTGCGTGTGTGTGTGTGTGCGTGCGTGTGTGTGTGTGTGGCATGACAGCTGTAAGGAAGTCAGTCGGTCGCTAATGTAAATGCACCCACGCAAATTATGAAAAATTATGCATACCATGCGGCAAATTTGTTGGCCAACTTGGCTTCCTGGCCTGAAGCCAGCTAGAGCCAGAAAGAGAGAGGGAGAGAAACAGAAAGACAACGGGACAGCGGTAAAGACCACAAAAGGCCATTTCACGCCGCTAATGAAACAAATTTGATGTGGCCACTGTGAACGAGCATTTGACTTGACTTTTTTGCGGAAACATCAGCCGGGTACGAGTGTCCATCCCGCCCACTTTACGCCAGCCCCCCTGGCCATCCCTCGCTTCAACTCTGTCTGTTGTTTGTCTTTTGGTCTGTTTTTTTTTCGTAAACGTTGCGTCTGTGAAGCCGCCTGCCTGGCTTGTTGTATAATGAAACCGTATCCGTCTTTTGTTGGTGTCCCTGGGTAATGGGATATTTTTGCAGCTACCTTCACATTCGCATTGAATTTGCGTATTCGAATTTCTGCTTATGCTCAAAAATATTTTTACTGTCCGCGGCTCCAAAACAAAAGGGGCAGAAAAAGAAATACACAAAAAAAAGTGCAGAAAACCAAATGAAGAATGTTCACGGCTCTGTAATTTAAATCTCATTTGTCTTAAGATACCCAATTTCAATGCTTCTTCTTCTTCCACTTAGCTTGCTGCTGCTGTTGTTGCTGCTTCAGTCAAGTGGTTAATAAAATTAGTGAAATTATTGAAAATTCATGTTTTAGCCTGCAACTGTTTGGGCAACGTGTCTGGCTACAAAGATATGTGAGAAATTTAAAAAGAAATTCAAGTACTTTAAAAATTGTGAAATAATTTAATTTATTTAGAGAATATAATTATAGGAAACAGATGTATATAAGTTTTCTGTAATACTAAAATTCTGATATAGATCTTTATAAATTCTGATTTTTTTCCCCATATAAAATATGACCACTTAAGTCGACTTACGTTAACACTCACACACACACACACAGCAAAAGGCGACAACAACATTTTTATTAAAGAGCTCACACGGCTTTTACTTTTGTTTTAAGCGTATGTCGAGTTCTTTATTTTTAATGCGCTTGAAAACCTTTTAAAATTCCTTTTCGTTTCGTTTCGTTTCGATTGTTGACTTAAGCTACTTTCGTTATTCTTAAGAACATCTTTCGCTTTTTAACAAGTAAGCGACGCGGCTTTAAGGAAAAGTGTTGGCCAAACAGATCTTAATCGTTTTCGATGGGTTTGCTTTGGACTTGGAGCCTTAACAAATGTTTCGATAATATTGGGCTTTAAGTGTTTCTCTGTGTGTTCTGCAACAATGCATAAGCTCTCTGTTCTGTTGTTGTTCTGATTTTTGTGTTATCGTTTTTTGTTGTTGTTGTTGTTGTTGTTGTTGTAGTAGTTGTTGTTGTTGTTGTTGCTGCAGCCTGACAACGTCAACATTAATCACTGTCAGCAGCCTGGTCTTGGTTTGTTCTTGTCTGGTCTGCGCTTCGGCCACCTCATCGTCAATTTTTTTTTTATTTTTGCCCCTTGTCTGCATGTGATTTCATTAATTTCGCATTCCGATGCGCAACGGCGCAAAATTCCATGCAAATTCCCCTCACACACCATATTTCCCCCCGCTGGGCATACACAGTCATAGCCATGAGGAAGTGCAAAGTGTTGCACATGTGCATCGCACTTTAATTTTTATATGTTGCTCGTTTTATTTTTTGTGCTTTGTTTTTTATGCAGCGCTTTGATCAATCAATTCAACTGGCGTCGTTTTTTTTTTCATTTTCTGTTTCAAGGTTTATTTACTGCCAGATCCCCAGCCAGAGACAGCGAGCTGGAGCCAGTGGCCCCTTTGGCCATAAAATATTTTAATTGAATGATCAAAATCGGATGCTCGTCGATTGCATAGACGACACACACACGCACCCCCCGCTTCCCCTTGGACTGCATTCACTTGGAGGGGCGGGAAACAAAAAATAAATATATATGAATTTCAATCGACAAACGACTTGCGGGCGCCAGTTTCAATTCCAAAAGACCGCATGGCCCACAAATGACGCTAAGCTCGTCACAAAATTGCCAAATTGGGCATCAAAAAAGGTCATACCGGCAAATGCAGCAATTGCCAATTGGCACATATATAAATTGCGAGGGCGAAACATATCTTATTATAAACGGTAGAAAGACATTCGCATTTTTGCATGCTCAATACTAATCGATCAATATTTAATAATCAATTTAAGACGTTTTTATGCCGCTTTTATCACCTCAATAATAATTTAAAACAAGTGAGAAGGCTCTAGTCGGGGCCGCCCGACTAGGAGATACCCTGAACCCTGCGATCTGGTTCTATAAACATTTCAGCTCGTTTACA
>SCDY01001818.1:0-22194 GCA_004143825.1 Drosophila micromelanica | reverse complement strand
TACCCTAGTGTTCCCATATAAGGATAGGTCTCAACTTTCCCCAGTCGTAACTTTGCCAAAACTCAACCGATTTTGATGAGGGTGGTCTTTTTGTTCATGATTCGGTGTCTAAATGAGTTCTACATTTTAGTTTAAAAATAAAATTTTTGGTCCAAATTCATGTAAAAAAATACCCTATATATATATATATATATACCCTAGTATTCCCATATAAGGATAGGTCTCAACTTTCCCCAGTCGTAACTTTGCCAAAACTCAACCGATTTTGATGAGGGTGGTCTTTTTGTTAATGATTCTGTGTCTAAATGAATTCTACATTTCAGTTTAAAAATAAAATTTTTGGTCCAAATTCATGAAAAAATTATTTAAATATATACCCTAGTATTCCCATATAACGATAGGTCTCAACTTTCCCCAGTCGTAACTTTGCCAAAACTCAACCGATTTTAATGAGGGTGGTCTTTTTGTTCATGGTTCGGTGTCTAGATGAATTTCAGTTTAAAAATAAAATTATTTTTTTGCCTTCCTTCTGCCTGTTACATACATTTGTACAAAACCATTATACCCTTTTTATCAATTTTCAATAAGTTCAGGGTATAAAAATAAATGGATGACCAATGAATAGCCAAAAATGTATCTGCATCTTCGAGTTTCTGTTATTTCTCCTAAAACGCAAAAAAAAGAAAAGAAAAAAAATCAAAGTAGAAAAGAATCACAAACTTTGAAAATTCCAAGAAACACTCGACTTGGTGGCGCGTAGCGGAATATCCCTAAATGACAACAGGAATGCGCAGTAAACACTCAACTCAACGACCCGGCCATAAAATGTTGTTTGTTTTGCGAGCTGTTAGAAGTTGGCCTGAGTCGAGTCTGGAATTGGGTTAAATTTACAGCACTCACAGCGGAAAGTACAAAGTGAAGAAGAAATCAGCATACGGTTGCAATGTGTTCGGATGGACATTTATTCATTCACTTCGACTTCATTCATTCATGAGCTGATTGTGGTCAGTCTGAGTGCTGGTCAGTCCAATCTGTCTCTCTGTCTTTCGGTCTGTCTGTCCCGTTTCATCAATGGAAAGTTATGATTAACGTCGCTGCCATGCGGCAAACTGAAGCCAGAATACAGTGGCGGGGTTTTCATGGGCTTAAATTTAAACTTAAATTGTTGTTATACTTAAACTTAAACTTTTGTCAAATACTTATGTTAACATTTGTTTATAAAAGATATTTTAATATTCTATGGGATGTATATTATTATTAAACAAAAAGTATCACATTCTTGTTCTTTATAACAAATATTTTATTTGTAACCCCTCTAAAAAGAAATTCTGCCTACGCCCCTGTCAGATTCAGAATTAAGTCACAGTCACAGTTTACAGGCCAGACAAAGATTCGGTTACAAATCGACGGACGACTTTGACTTGCGGTAATTGAAGTCAGCCCGAAGAGCGTTCGCTGCAGGAGGCCACAAAGCGGATACTTTGCGGAGAATAAACATTCTTGAGCTACTGTTACGCTAGCTGCCAAAAGACGACGACAACTTCATCAGATGAGCATCATGTATATGTATAAAAATATACCAAAAAAAAAAACTCTGGTATCGAGTGTCGAGTGTTGGGCCTGGCCCAAAATGTTCGCTATCGAAAGTTGTTTTTCGTGTCTGCAACATGCAAGATACAAATGTGGCAAGTTGGCGCGCTGCTTGCGTCACAGCGTTGAATTCTTGAGAAAGTGTTGCAACTTGCGACCTCAAGCACTTCAAGTGACAACCACAAACAATGTAGCTAGTCACATACAGTTAAAGATACACCAAAGATACAGATACAGATACCGTGCACAGCAAAAAAACAACTCACTTCCCTTTTTTCACTTGATTTTCTTTTTGTTTTTTCACTCCTTTTATTTTGTTGTTGATCAATTGTGCGTTGCCGACACTTTTCGCGCGTAATTGCAATCAATGCGCTTTTGTTTTTGCCCGCGTATCTCACGGATACCAGTTGACAGCCGACAGCAGCAACAACAACAACAACAATCACGCACGCATGCAAAGCATCGCCTTCGTTCGAGGCAGCTGCGCGCCTGCGCATGACTCAGCTCCGCCGTGGCTCTGGAGCTGGAGCTGAAGCTGGAGACCCCAGCGTAGCGCACGCAGGATGCTCTAAATGCCTGGGAACAAAGCGAATTCAAAACGAGTCTGTTCACAGATTGTTTTCGCTGTAGATGCGCCGCTCGAGATAATGATAGAACATTCATAAAATAAAACTAGAAAGTTGCGATACTTTCGGCATGTCGCACATTGAATACCCTAGCACGGAATTTAGCATATGTTATAAAAAATCATCGCAAAATTTAGAAAAATTTAAACATGTAAAGCTTTTTTATTTTAATCACCCATAAGTTTGTCAAAACTCAACCGATTTTCATGTTTGATGGCATTCTGGTCGTGATTTTTTATGTAGATAGATTATAAATTTAAAATCAATGATTTTTTGAAAAAAAAAATGTTTTTGATTTTTTTGAAAAAAAGAATGTACTCCCCTTATTCATTTTCGAAAAAAATTTTTTTTTCAAAATTTAAAATTGTGAGTTTGCACTTTTAGTCGATTTTGCTGGCCACAAATAGTATAAAAACAACATTTAACATGATTCTGTGGGAGTCAAATTAGTTGTCAAAAATCGTGGTAAAATGGTGATGTTTTAATCTGATTTGCGCTTTTAGTTCAGAATCAACTTAAGCGTGAGCTGCGATTAAATTTCTCGTAGTTTTACCAACTGTTCGCTACTTCCTCAATTCTGTGTTTTAAATGAACTGTTCCTTGAGCGGAGTTCCTCAACTGATATACGAACAGAAATCCAACTCTTTGGCACTCATCTTCAGGCACTTCAGAATTTCAGGCAGAATTTCGAACAGAGAACAAAATGCCAAGTCAGCAGAATTGAAATTCAATTCTTGTTTTAGCATTTGGCCTGCTGGGATGCTTCGTTGGCAGCGCTATCGAGGCGAACACCCCCGCACAGTCGTCGCGACGAAGCCATTATTTAAGCTGCCATATATCGATATGGGAAAGGAGAAGCCTTCTTTTGTTTTTTTTTCCTGTGATATTTGTTTGGCTTTGGCTTTGGTTTGTATCTCAATTTGCAATGTGCTTGTAATGAATGGCTGTGCTATGCGATCTGTTGAATCGGGCAGCTGGTGAAGGAGCAGTTGCCAGCCTCTTGCCACATGTGGGTGCAACTGCAACTGCGCGCCGATCTCATGAATTATGCAAACACGAGCAAAATGCTGACATGCCCAGTCGCCGTTTTCGTTTCTGCGTTTTCTCTTTTGTGGAAACAAACAAATTGTTTGTTATTATCGCTGGGTGGCACTGGCCACAGATCGCGTCAGGAAACTGCCGCAGACTGCTCCGGATTAGGAGTCAGCGTCAGATTAGAACGCGAGGCGGCAAATTGTCAAAGGCGCCGCAGCTGCCAACGATTTGCTTAGGCTCCATGCTCACAAAATATATTTACTCAGCCTATATGCCCATATTACTTGGGAGTTTCTGCTTTCTGCTATATGTTTCTTGTTTTTATTTTTAGGCCTTGCACAATGTGTGAAATTGCCGACAGACATTGAGGCAAATCTTTGAGATTTGCCTTTGCCTTGTCTGCGCTTCACATTTTTAATGGCAATGGATTTGGAACTGGCGAGACTGTCTATAATAAAGTCGTTTGCTCTTTGACGTTTCGTCGAAACGGAAAAAAACCATTAATAATTTTTCTAAATGGCCTGGACAGGGCAATTAACCCATTGAGTTGAAGCATACGTAGAAAAAAATGGGGGGTAAAAAGGAAATACGAACAGAGATGTAGTGGAAAAAGTTACTTATTTTTAAAGGAGTGGAGTTTGTTTGAGAAGTGTTTGAGAAGATGAGATTTTGGATAGAAAAAACGAAAGGAAAGAGAGATGTAGACAGGAATTGACAAGTAAAATATAAAAGAGCGAAAAATAAGAAACAGAATGCGAGAGAAACAAGGAATGCGATAAAAAGGTTTCTCATCAGAATTAATTTACGGATAAAATATTAATAATTTCAAAATAGTAAGAGGCTATAATTAAAGAAATTCATGACATTCTTTGTTTATCCATCACTATTTAATAATAAGATTATTTTCCTAGATTCCCGATTTTTATCATCGTTTTGTTTAAGATAAGAACTTAATTTATTTTTGGCTTTGTATTGATTAGGACGTAGTTTCCCCCAAACATTACCTTCCCTAACAAAATCATCTGCAACTTGGATTGCATCCATTATATCTATATAGGTTAAATCAAGTCAACACATAAAATGTTGCTCGATGTTTTTGCATTGCATTATTCGGCTTCAGCTTCCAGACAATTCAATTCTTGTGGGCAATGCATGCTCCACAAATGTTCGGAACGTGCCACTTTCGAAAAAACAATGCAGAATCACAGCCACAACAACAACATAATCAACAATGGCATTTTGTATAGCTGGCCTCAACTTCACCCAATAAAAGCCAACAATCAGAGTCGAATGTCGGCGAGCAAAGAACAAAGATTGAAAATAAAGCGAACGGGCCCAAAAATGCATTTTGTAGTTCCAAGAATCTATTAACCGAATGCGGCAAGTGGCGTTTTGTTGGAGCGTACTGCTCTGATAAAGGGGGGTACATAGAGAAAGAGAGAGAGAAAGAACGAGAGGAAGAGAGACCCGTGCCAGTCCAATTAGAGAAACAGGGAAACGCCTGGCTGCACTTCATCAGCTCAGCGACGCGTGATAAGCCACAGCCCCGCAGCCACAATCGCAATCAGTAAAAGTTATGTGGCAATAGACGAAATGTTCCGAGTACTTCATGTTGTGCCATAAATTCATCAATTATCTGGGGACCGGCGGCTGCAAGACAATAGATGACGACGTGCCCAATTTTCTGTTTTGGAAAAGTTGAAAGGATCGTCCTCAACGATGGGCAGCTGTGGGCGCAATTAAGATGTGCATCTTAATGAAAGTCATCCTCGTCGGTTGGATGGCCCCGGGCCATGGCTGATAAGGAGTGGAGCGGGCGACACTCCTTGCCAGAGAGTGCATAAGTGCATTTTTCGGTGGCCAGGCAAGGCTCGTTTTATGGATAAATATAATCAAGGTCGGGTTTCAAATTTAGCTTAATGTCTTGATGGGCATCTTGTGGTAATCTTACAATGTTTTTTATTACATTAATTTTGACAATAACTTTTATTGGATTTAAATGAAGAATAATTACAGGCATCGAGTGATAAAGAAAAAATATACTCTATCTCAAAATCTGTTTAGTTTTAAATTGTGGCCCATCTAAAACATAAATGTTCCAATATATTGTGTTTCCAAATTTATATGAATAAAAAATCAAGGGAGCAAATCCTTAAAATTTTGAATGAAATTTATTTGTAATAATTACAAACTGAATTTTGGTTAAAGCCTAGAAATCAAATCAAAAACAAAAATCCGTTTCTCATCAAAATCGGTTGAATTTTGACAAAGTTATGGCAAAGGAACAAAAACCTCGAACCGTGAACCGAACCAGTAACAATTTTGTTTTGAAACCTAATACTGGTCAAGTTTTAAGAACAAAGTTGAAAGCTGGCACAACAATCGATGCGTTTTCAATAGGACAGCAGATGAATAGAGACTAAATAGAGACATCGTTAGACGAAGCCTCGGGGGGAGAATTTTAATTTTGTAGGTTTTTCTGTTCCATTCGGGGGATGTTATTGACGCAAATGTGCAATAAAAAGTTGTTCTTCAGCGTTTCGTGTCAAACAAATTGCTCAATTAAGAAGGCGACAAATATTTGCTGCCAACACTGATTGCGATATTGAGAAATGGGCAGTTGTTGTTGTTGGGGGGAGCTCTTTGGCAATCTTTTTGTATACCTGCGTCAAGCAGGTGCCATAATTCCCTAGAGATAGAAACGGTGAGCGGGCGGCAGTGTGCAAGAATAAACAAGCAAATGTTTTAGATAAAAGATATGACGCCTACAAATCGTGTATTAGGCAAACACGTTGCGCTGCCAGAAGATATTTAAGTTATTTTTTTAGATGCGCCGAGATGGGCGTATTTACGATGCGTGGTCACATTTGCATATATTATTTATGCAGCTTCCAAATTGCAAACAACAACAAGTTATGAGGTGTCAAGCAGCAGAGAGGTGGGGAGGGAGTGGGGCCCCAGTTGTATTAGCATATTGTAAATGCCCAAATTGTGGCAAATAATAAAGACTTTTAGAGTGGATGGCAGCCTCCACAGTTTTAAGTGAGAAGAACAACAGATGCTGCTGGAATTTGAGTCGAGTTTGCAGTTGTCAAAAAAAGAAATAATACTCGACTCAAACATGGCAATTAGAGTTTTCCACCCCCTCAGCAAACTAATAACTAGGCTGACCCTTGCCTATTTACCCAAAATTGCCGACTAATTCCCTGGAATGCGGGCTAGGAAAGACATTTAATTGTTCGTTGAAAATGGAAATGCTGCACGAAATGAAAACAAATGGCATGGAAAACTGGACATGGACCCAACGAGATGCGTATACACATGCATATATATATATATACATATATGGATAGATAAATAGATGCCCAAGCGTGACAACGACAAAGACAGACGACATCTGGCAGAGGACGAGGATATGCTGTTATTGTTGCCAAACAGACAATGGCATAATGATAATGGCCTTAAGGCAGGATAGTGCACATACCACAGCAGACAGAGATAGGCAGAGTTGATTTGCGTGCAATTACATTTTGAAAAGAATTCCATATGTGTGATCTCTTTGAAACAAGAAGCTAAGCAATACCCCCAGTCGGGTCCGTGTCGAAATATTTCTCTATTTATCATTTGTTTGTGTTATACAAAAGTCTTATTACGAAATTTGTGGTCTTTACATCTTATAATATGCTAGTTACGCTAATAAATTAAAGGTCTGCATGTATCGATATTTATCGATTTAAAAAAAAATGTGGCCATTCTTGATTATCTGTCTCTGATAAGAATCGGCGTCTATAAATAGAGCAGATATTTTTAAGATTACTTAATATGTTAAAAATATAAATCGATTTTTGATAAATAGGGGAGATATCTTAAAATGTTTGAGATGCATCCAATATGCCCATTTCCAACTATATGAATACAGGGTATATGAAACAGTAACCACTTGAATTGTCATTAAATCAGACACCAAAACCTGGTTATGAAATCCTAACCAGAGCACGACCCACGCAACGGAAATGACTTGGTTAAAATTCGTTAGCTTTAACGACACACCGATAAGAACTCAAAAGAGCTGGCCAATAAAACTAATTGATAGAAAGCCAGCTCAAAGAAAACACTCCTCGAGTGTCAACTCTTCCTCTTTCCTTTCAATCAAATCAAATCAAATCAAATTAAATCAAATCCAACTGAAAGCGACAATAAAACTCAGCGAGTGTCAGCGCGAATGAGAATGAGTGCGGGCTCGGTTCGTCTGGAACTCGTTTAACCCTATCCTAACTCTTATTGCATGTTCTTCTGCTGCTTCTTCTTGTTTGTTCGGCTCTGTCAGTTTGAGTGACGTGGGCGTGGCACTTGGCATGCAAATCATGTCAAATGTCACAGACGCAGCTGCAACCGCACCTCCCTCCCTCCTCCGTTCCCTCTGTTTCCAATTCTCTTCATCGTCAGTTCGGGTTCTGGTTTTGATTCTGCTTCTGCTTCTGAATGGACAACTTCCTTTTGTTGCCGGCACTCGCGGAACGAGTTGTTTTTGTCTGACCTTCGGCACTGCCTTGTCGAGAATACCCTTGTGTGTCCCTAGGGGCCGCGTAGGAGAGGGGGAAATCATTGTCATGGTACATAACTTGGGCGACAAAACTTCACGCCCCCTGCACGCGGCACGAGTTGAGGAGCTCACGAATTGAATTGTTCCTCTCGATTTGTTTGGGCAGCTGCAGTTGCTACTGTTCTGTTTCCTCCTTCTCCTGCCCACTTGGAGTAATGTGAGCTTTTTTGTATAATCTTTGTTCTATCTAATGTTTGGCTATAGCTCATAAACTGTCTGCATTCGATATGTCTCAAATATGAAGCGTATTCACTTACAATAGATACATAGATATGTATGTGGCTGAGTGAAATTTAATGGGTTTCCATCTCAAGTAACCAAATATTTGAGATACCCCAGCATAAATGACACATTAAATATGACGGGGCACTGAACCACAGGCGACATCAGTGATAAAAGATATGAAGTTACGCCAAAAATAGTTGACTACAGTTACCAATATTCTACTTAATTGTCCCAATTGAAATTGCATTCTGCGAAATGCGCACTCAAAAATGTAGCAAATGTTGCTACTACCTTTTTAACATCCACTGCTTTTGTGAAATAGTATTAAAAGTACGAGCAGCGCCGAGTGAGGCTCGAAAACATTCGGTTTTCAACATGAACACACACACGAGCCGAACGCTAGCCGAACACGGCCGAAGTCATTAAGTAGAGAGCGCACAAGAGAGCGAAAATGTTCGAAAAAGAAATTTGTATTTACGCGATATTTGTATACCCTTTGCGAAATCATGTAGCATATGAGTTGGAATTTCATACTACATTAGTTAAGATAAAAATTTAAATAAAAGTTAGTAAAAGGCCAAAAAATTATGTAATAAATAGAAATTAATTAAATATAAAATACCGTTCTCCATGTTTGTGGATCTATATATGTTAATTAACATGTTTTAAATTTACAGATAACTATTTTTATATTTTTACTTCATAACAAACAAACTGCTTTACGAAATCATACTAGCCTACTTTAGCGTATGACAACTACAATGTTGGTGGTGAACAGCAACCGGCTGAGCAACGATTGAGAGAGAGCCACCGCTAGATCTCTCAATCGTGGACGGACCGCCGTTCAGTATCTTCTGCTGTCTGCTGTGGTGCGGTACGTGTCGATGCTGAGCGCATAGCCGAACAAAATTTTTGTCGTGTTCAATTCGAAGTGGGTTTTCTTGCGGGTTTTTAAGCTTCACGAACTGCCTTTTTGGCGTTTTTGCCGCGATTCGTTTGGCGAATTTTGTGGCCCCCGGGCAAAACTTGAATTTTTAAGCTGATTCCGCAAAAAAAGCAAACAAGAAAACCAAAACCAAAAAAAAAATTTTATAAAATAAAAAAAAATTAAAATAATAAAAAGCCAAAAACATATGCTGATGCAAGCATTATGCTAAGATACAGATAAGTGAGCTAAACAACTGAAGTGCCGTGAACGAGCCAAGTCGAGATACTTTATCTATGTTGTCCTGGATTAAATATATTTAAATATCTCGAAGCGCTCCATCATCCTTTTTATCATGTGCTAAGCCAAGCGGGGCTAACTCGCCAAATTAATTCCCCAGACCATCGATCAATCGAAAAGCTAACAAATCAAAATGCTGGATAAGTCGAGCGCCATTTCGATGTCCGGCTCCTGCTGCAGCTCGAACGCAACCAATGCGGACCTGGACTACGATGTGCCGGTGTCGCGGCGCATTCACATTAAATCGGTTAGTACACCCAACAACAACCCAGCCCATAAACTATCTGACTTTATGCCCCGTCTATCTGTGTGCGATGCATTGGCGCCGATTAAGCCATTGACAACTCATTACCAGCACAGCTGTCTAGGATCGGGCCTTGGCCATAATGGTCATCGTTCGTATCGTGGTCGCATCTTTCTGCCGCCAACTTGTTGTTGTGACAGCCGCGTATTCCAACTGCAATTCGTGTCTGCGCTCTGGCTCAGGAAATTGTAACGGATCTCTTGGCTATCTCAAAACACTCGAATTGAACGCTTTTTGAGCCAGGCAGCTGCCACTTGCCACTTGCCACTTGCTGGTTGCCAGTTGCCAGTTTGCAACAGCAAAGTTTCCGCAATTTTGCATTTGGTTATCACCTCGACCGAACGTTTAATGTGCCAGCTATATATTTATTGCTCAGGTGCGATATCACAGAGCCGTGTGATAACTCAAATCAACTGCTAGGCATTCATTTCTCGAGCACAACAATATTTAACACCTCAAAACAATGAGTTCATCAATGCATCTATGTGATTCACAGTTATCTGAAGCAGGGCAAGGTGATAAGATAAGGTGCCTCAAGAACTTTTAGTCCGGAAACTTGGGTCAAATGAAGAGCATAATAATTTATTTAAAACTAATAATATAAATATTTATTATGAAACTCTTAAAAGCTATTATTTAGTAAATATTTCCTAGCAAATCTGAAAATCAATAAAATAAAATACAAATATATAATATAATAATTATGAGGTTTCCGAGGACAATAGTCTCGATCTAGAATTGTTTTCGCCCCAGACCACATTAGCCAGTTCCATTTAAAAAGTGATCTCGATCGATTATAGTTACATATATGTTTTATTGTTTGCATTCAAGATATAAAATTTTCTTCAGTAATTTATTATTCATATTTTTTCCTATGTGAAGCCTTTTTATATTAATATAATATATTTTTTATTATGTTATATAATATGGTATGATTATTGATTATTTTAAAATCGAAGCTCTTAAACACAAATTTTTGTAGTAGAAAAAATCACCTATGTATTACTTTCAATTACTCACTTCGTTGAGCTTTTTCTGAACTTAACCTTGAGAATTTTCGTAGCTTTTATCGTTCTAAACAAACAACTGAAGCTGCTAAACAAATTTAAATTGTTTGCACAAGTTGATTAGTAAAATCAAATAAATTAGTTAACACATGAGAAAAAGAGAGCAAAATGCAAATGAATGCACTCACGAGCAAACTCGGGGTTATTAAGCTACAAATTAAATAAAAACAACAGCTAATTACAAGTCGTGTCTTTAAGGATAGGGGGCGGGATCGGGTGCTGGACACGTTGGCAATACTTGTTTTAGTCTAACAGTCGTTGACACTAAGTACGCCATAATTAAAGGTATCCACACACTGCCCAGGGCGTCTCCACAAAAGAGGCGGAAGGGAGGGAGGGGGTTTTATGGTGGATTCGATGCCGGGCAGCAGCTGCATCCATCACCCAGCGCGCACCAGGGCCAGGTGAGATTAAAATAAATGTGCTCCAAATGCGCAAAAAGCGAAAAGTAATTGACGCTCCTAGCCAAAGCCGGTTGGCCATGCCACAGAGCCAGGCTGCAGACGGGGCTTAGATTTCAAAATGCAAACAGCGGAAAACATTGTCGAGATGGTTTTCCGTTCGCAGACAGAAGAAGATGCCGCAAACTCCTCTCTCTCTGTGGACGAGAGTCGAAAAGGGTCTATTAGCATGCCGCACTGACTGTTGGCAATTAATTGTCTGCATTGCTGGACCGAGAGTCGAGACGCGAGATTGGAGTCAGCCCTCTGCAGCTGAGTGCCAGCTGTCCATCTGAGGGATTGGCCAGCGAATAAAATCAGTTATTAATAGTTGTTGCTGCTTGGTTGTGGCCAGTGTTGATTTCCAGCTAATTTCAATTGATTGAAAGGCAATTGCAGGCGGCAAGTGAGAAGCTATAAATAAGCCAGCCCCAAGGCCATAAATCCTGCCACAATCTACAAACACACACACACACGAAGACCACGCACGTAGCCAGTCCGCCCGTCCGTCAGTTGGCCCTGACTTCAGCCCTTTATCGTTTGCTTGGCCAGCTTCTTATCGCCCAAATTGAACGGCAACGCTTAAGCGTGACCTGTTCGTAGATAAGAATGAGTCCACGAGTGGGTTTTGCTCTGTTTAGAAAGTGAAAAACGGTGTATAGGTTTTGTTTGTCTATCTGCGAGAGAAAAAGTTAAGTTTTTCATACTTAAGACCTTACATTTCAAACTTTATATTTCACTAAGATTGAACTAAAATTTTTGTCAAATATAAAGTCTCTAAATCGAAAAATTTGCTATTATAGTAATTTCGTATTTTCACAAAAAAATCGCCAATATTTAATTCGGGTTCATTCCAACTTAATATTAGTTAGACTTTTCTCTCTCTGTATAACTGCATACAATTTAACGACTTTTTCAAGCTAACATTCAATCAATTTTCTAGCTAGAATAAAGAGAATTTTTAAACTATTTATGTATACGTTATTTAAGCATTTTTCTATTTAAATTTTCTGTTTTCCATATACACTTAGCTCTTTATAATTTGTAAGCAGAGTATTGCGAAGTTGTATACATCCGTCTCCTTTTGAGTTCACGTCTGAGCAAATCTAATCGCGCTTAATTGAGCATATCCCGTACCATAAATTGTAATCGAAAACCCAGCGCCAAGTAGCTGAGCCCAAAAAGATGTGTCTTCGATATTAATTACGACCATGTCTGGGGAGGTCTCTCCCCAGCAGAGAAAAAGAGAGAGAGAGAAAAGGGAGAGAGAGTGAAAGTCCTGTCAAGAGTTTATCGCGCCGGCGAGGGCTGCTCGTTAGATAGATATGCAGACAGACCGTAACTGCCCTGTGGGACCGTATTTTCCTATTTTTCATGCCCCGTTTGATTAAGTGGCGTCCCATGGTTTCAGGGCACAATTTCGACTCGATGCCTGTCTGAGGGATCGCTCCCTCTACCGGTCTTTCTCCCTCCCTCCCTCTATTGGGCACTTATTTTTTAGTGCCAAGTGCCTGGCAATTGATTAGAATTAATGTGCGCGTGCGGCGTCAGCGTTTTCAATTTGGTAAATTAAGAAGAAGAAAAAAACGGCCCAAACGAAAGCCACCAAAAACGAAGAAAGAAAATACCGAACCACACTTGAAATTGAAATTGATTGAACGAGCGGCGTTGAAAGCAATGTCAAGCCTCGGGCATATATATACATATAAATATAAGACATATGCATATTGATCTATGGATGAAAATATATGACACCAAATAAATATTTTGCCCGCAGTTGTTGTTAAGGCAATTTACAACTTGACGGAAAACTGACTATTAAATCATTGTTGTAGCACTCTCTGGCATTATCTCGATAAAAACTTGAAATGCTGTTAGTTCCACGCTCTAATTATTGGAAATAGCTAAAGTTCGCGTAAATTAACCTAAAGTGAACTCTAATGGATTCTATAATGGCAAAAAATTGACCAAGTGTTGCAATAGAATGGATTGCGGTTAATTGATTTAATTGAAAATTGGAAAAAACACTGTGGTTTGGTATAAAAGAATGCGAGATACTCTGCTTACAAGTGGAAAAACTAGCTGCTTTAGAAAAATAGTCGGTGCAAGGAAATATTGTGTAAAATTAGGAAATATTGTGTAAAAAAGATTAACGAAAAATACGTTACAAAAAAAAACAATATGCCCTTTTTCAATTAATTTAACAGGGTATATAAAAATATGCAATTTTAAAGTGATATTTTGTTCGTAATAAGCCAAAAGTTAATAGGCCATTAGGCCATTTTAATTATGAACTATAAAACTCTTGCCCAATCAAAATGTAACACTTTACAGTGAAAACAGAGCAATCTGCAACTTTAGGTCATGCTCTTTGGCCCCACTGTGACCTGGATTATGTCAGCAGACTCTGAAAAACAATTTTCGATGTCTTGTGAAAGTCACTTACAAAAAAAGAAAAAAAAAGAAAACTTTCGCTTACCTTTGGCTTCAGCAATTTTTTTTTTTTTTTGTTTATCTACCCATTGTCGTTATCTAGCACTGGCTGGTGAAGGCAGTCATGTGCCCGGTAGCCACGTTTAAGACTGCTGCTACCATAATTAAGTTATCAATTTGCCATTCATTAAGTTTACTTTATTTTATTTTTGCATGGAGAGCTGGGTAAACATGTCAATAAAAAATGGATTGGGAATGCCAAGCGAGCAGCTCTCTGTGAGAAATTATGCACTTGAGCTGCGATAATCAGGCGAATACCTATTGAAGAGACACCTGTTGCTATTGCTGTCTTAACTGTTGTGGCCTTTGGAGTCTTCCAGCTTTGACTCGTTCTGCACTTTCTCGCACTGGAGTGGAGTCTTCCAGCCCGTCAGGTTAAACGTGCCAGGCGAAGACAAATGCGCCAGCTGATAAGGTGCCGGTGATAAACGGCCAGAGGACAGACTGGGCCAAGTTGGGACCGGGCCAAAAGGGGGGGCTCTATGGGACTGGCCCCTTTTGCCATTTTACACATTTTCTGCATGTTAACATGGCAACGGCAACAACAACAACAACAACGGCAAATAGCAACAAATTACATGCACGCGAGCTTTGCTACTTGACGGGTTGTGTTTGGTATACCCTGTACTTGTTGAAAATGGGCATGCTTCATTTGCATAAATACTATATGCAACTGGCAGAAAAAGGCATCTGAAAACTCGTCAAGTATTTGAATATTTATTAATAAATTCGATCACATAATTATATTTACATTATATATTCATATGTTGTATCAAGCTTTTGTATCAATAGATGAGTTTCCTGGCTATATCTTCTTGCCTGATTTTCTATCTGTTTGGTTTCGATATTTATCGATTTTTAGTTTCAATTGGGCATATTTTCAAGTTATAAATACTTTAAATTTGTTATGTAGGCTCTGCTTAGTAAGCAAAGATCAACAATTACTTTTTGGATATCCTTTCCTCAATTTTTAGAGCTTATTAAAAAGCTGAAGTTTATCTAAAAATCGTATGTTAAAAGAATAATTTAAAAGAAATATTTGTAACTGCAGCTCAAGGCCGAGTACAGGGTATCTACTGGCTCAATCCAATCGAGTTTATTTGTTGTTGCTTGGTTTTCTAGCGCTTTGTCTTATCAGCAGGTAAAGTGCGCCTGCGGTTTTTCTTTTTGTATCTGTCAGATACAAAATGTGTATGTTTATGTCTGTCAATGTTGCGGTTGTTGCTGTTGTTGCATGTGAACTACGTGCCAGTTATGTGGCATTTATAAAACAAAACAAAAAATCACTTGTAGTACATCATGTCACGTCCAGGACAACTCGAGAGCAGTCCCAAAGCTGATTCATCAGTTGTAATGTTGCTTGAATGGAAAACATTTGCAGTGCTTGCAATGCTAATTAGGCAACACCTTAAACAAACTGAGATGTTGCCACGCCCAGAGAGAGAGAGAGAGGAGATGAGTGAGTGGGATAGCCATAAGTCATAGACCCAGGGACGACATTGAGCTGTAATTACGTACTGCAAAAGGGCACAGATACAAAAGCTTTGCGAATATTATGAAACGATATTGCGAAGCTTACCATAAATAAGCAATTGCAAATTGACAACTGACGGCAACAACAACAAATAAGCTGCACCACATTTTTACGGGGACAGCAATTTTTATGGCAAGCACCGGAAATGAAATTAATGTAAAGTGGAATGTCAAGACAACAACAACGACAACCTTTCTGGTCAATGTTGCCGACTAGAATGGGACGAACTGAAAGCTTCTCGCTTTAGTTCGAACTGTAAAGAAACTAGGGTAGAACAGCGAAGTGTTGTAAATTGTTCACACCTTTAGCCGAGGCTACTATGAGTCAGAGTTATTTGCAAACAGTGCAGTCCCAACTGACCATCAAAATATCCATTTAGTAACTAGGCAGTGAAAATGCCCAACGCTTGTAATTAACTACTTACACTGAAAGAAAATTGCTTTGTGGAATCTCTAAAAGAATCTATATAGATCTAGAATTTATATGAAAATTAAGTCTAAATCAGTCTTCATTTCAAAATGATTCTTAATAATTATAAAAATGTATTTTTTACAAATTTATTAATAATTATAAAAATTTATCTTTAAATTTTTAAAATATGATACAAGTTGTAGTTAAAGTGTTAAGTGTAAATCAACGTTAAAAAAATATTTTCAAAAATAGGGCAACAAATTCTTTAACTAAATTAAATTTAAGGTGTCTAAAATAAGAATAAGAATTTTTCAAATTTTGACAACATTTTGGTTCCAATTTTGTGGGTAAACTTTATGATTTTTTTTAAAGTGTACTATTTCAAATTTACACAGTTGGCCATTCCTCGAGGGCTACTCTTGTGCTTAAGTATTTTTCCCAAAGTAAACTTCCTCTTTTTTACTCGCTTTCTTAGTTGTCTAAGCCCTTTTTCAGTCGACATTTGCGTGGGTCTGAAGCCATAAGTTCTGACATAAGCCCATTTGTAATCCATCACAAGACTCCTAACGAACATTAAAAACTGTCGTTAAGACACTTTCCTAGGCCAACGTCAGGTTCAAGGTCCGCGGTACGTGGGTGCCATTTGGAGTAGCAAACAACGATCTTCAAGCTTAGAAAAACTGGTTGGGAGCACAAACAAAAAAAAAACAAAACTGATGCCTCATGCGGCAGTTAGCTGGGGCATGAGTCACACTCACATCCGGGGTATTCCACGGCTCAAAACTGACAACAAACATGTGACGTAGTAGCTTTTGTTGTTGTTGTTCAAAATTGGTTAAATCTAACATTTACAGATAACTCGAGAGAAATTAAAGAAACGGTTAATTCCATGAGTTGGCCTGGAGCCAGGTCTGTCTCTTAATTTATTCAAACAAATGCTTGAGATGGCTCTTTAATTTGTTTGTTATTGGCTTGTTTTATGCATATTTTATTTGGCTCTCTGTTTTGTACTATTTTTTTTCTTTTTATGATTTTTTTGTTTTTTGTTTTATATGTTTCCTAATTCCCTTGTTGCATTGCCTTTGGGGCACTTTGCAACATTTTTGCTGCGACATTTGATAATTCCCAAGTCGCTAAACATTTTTTATTATTTAATGCTGGTACATGTTTGCTTATCAAATGATTGATCTCTTGTTTATTGGCATTCAAAAAGTTTTATGGCGGTTCTGTTTCTGGTAAAAACAAAAAAACTTGTTAAATGGGGAAATGTTTTGTCTGGGTACAAAATAAAAAACATATGCAACAGACGATAATTAAAAAGCAAAAAAGCATAATGTTTGAGATATTTAACAAAAAAAATATAAAAATTAAAAACTTTGCAGACACGCTCTTAAATTAAATTGATTTTTTTCAGTTGATTCATGAGCTAAAAAATTGTGTTTGTTGGGGAAGTTATTTAGCAACGCTTTTGCGTTGCGTATTTCACTTGAAATTGAATTTAATTTTTTCTCTCTGCTTTTATATTTTTGTTTTTTTATTGTGAAGGTCGACAATACCGCTTATTTGTTCTTTAATACAACAGTCAACAGTTAATTTGCAAAGGGGTTTTATCCAAAAGTAAAGTAAAAAAACTGAATTTCCATTCATTTTGTGACTCATTTTGCATGCACACAAAAAACAGGCCCTTAGAATATGTAATCAGCCGCGTCTGTCCAATTTCATAGTAAATTTATTTCAACCGCAAGTGGAATATAAAATCAACATTATTATTCCCGAGCACTGGTTAAATACAGTTTTATGTGAGCGGCAGTGTTAGATGAAAGTACCAACAGACATCAAACTGGGCCAAATCTATAGAAACAGTTCACAAATACGAAATAAAAAAAATAAAATACAAAATGTTGGCAAAATCAAGGCAATTTTTATTCTGAATCAGTTTTGTCTAATGAAATATTGGTTAAGAAGATTGATCATGTTGTTTTGTAATTACTACAATATATTATGGATAGATTTTGATGGCATTAAAACAATAATTTTTTAGTTTTTATTTTTTAATGTACGAAACGCGTTGATATCGTAAAAATTTTTTGCTAGTGTTTTTTTTTCGCAGTCCATTTTGTTTTAAGGTAATCCACATTTAAGTCACATAACCTCTTGAGCAACTAAGCTAAAACTTGATTAAGCAAATCAGAGATCTTGGTAGATTAGCTCAATTGGACACAGAGCGCGAGGGTCAAGTGGCAACAAATTCTTGGGGCATGTTGCCCCGAGCTCCAGCTCGAGTCAAATCCATTAAATTTAATTCAGAGATAAATGAGATCAACAGTCACTTGCAGCACTCGTCGCCCATTGTAGTTGACATGTGTCCCACTGTCTGTTGTGGGCGTGGCACATCGGAAACTGAGTATCCGTTGCACTTTCATTGAAGTGAAGCTCAGTGAAGCGTGCCGTGTGGGAGTTGCGAACCGATAGCCTAGAGAATTTAAAATAAAAAACCAAATTGATTTGGATTTTGCGCACTTGTCAACGCGTTTTAACGTCAAGTTTAACAGCTGGTTAGCTTGGAACGTGTTTTTTTCACTGTGCAATCTTTTTCGGCTGAGTTGGCCTGCTTTAAAGTTTTATTGTCACATTTTTTTGCACACGGCTTGACGAAATGTGCCAAAAAGGCCGAAGCAGTAAACATTTTGTTTATTTTTGCACTCAAAAGCAACAACAATAAAACCAGTTCAACGCGACATATGGCGTTTTATTTTGTGCAGACAAGTGGGCTAAAAACAACATATATATATATATATGTTTATATATTATTTATATATGCGACTTGATACAGCCCAAATATTTGCCACAAGTAACTTCGCCAAGTGCCCGAAAAAGGCCTTTTTCAGATATTGCCACATAACTGCGCGCAAAGTAAGTCCCCGTGGCTTATTTAATCAGTCAAATCCACTTAGTCAATGCCAACGTCCAAAGGTCTTTCACAAAAATCAAAAAATGACGCAAAATAAATAGCGCCTAGTCACAAAATTATGTTTACCGCTAAGCCAAAAGTTTAAAGAATGCAACAACAAAATAGAACAGGCTGGATGGGTGATCGAAGATTGAATACTCTTTCAAATTTTTGGCATATTTGTGAAAATTTTAGAAAAAAAAAGTAATTGTTTTTAACTGATTGCTTCCTTAAGTTTAGGCTGACTTTCTTTAAAAATATTAGTAAAACAAAAATAATTTTTCTATATGATATAGTGGTTCGATACTAAGAAATAAATAAAATAAAATATTGAAGTTGTAAATTTGAAGTTGTCTTCTTTAACACATTTCGTGACAATCTTATGATACCCTTTTGTAAAGCGTATTCAACTCAAAACCATAAACTGAAAACCATATCAAGTAGCCGCGCCCGCATCGATATTGGGCAAATTGGATTAATTAAAAGCGGCCATAAGCAAAACACAAAAGTTTATCAGTCACGCAATGACAGAAAACCTCAAAATAAAAAATATATATAATTTTATAAATGTGTTTTTTTTTTTAATTATCAGCAGCGGGGGTTATCACTTAATGTTATTGACTAAGCCATTTTCATTTTTCTTTTGTGCACATTAATTGTTGACTATTAACAGTTTTGTCCAATTATTTGTGGTTGCCAATTTTTGTGCTGCCAACTTTTGAGTTTGGCTTAATGCGGTTAATGGGGCCTACTCAGAGTCAAATTGTCAAGTCGAGTGTCGAATTAAAGCTCATCAAAACTTGAGTAAATTTTTGACAAACTTTTTGCGGTTTTTATTTTGTTTTCGTGGGGTTTTTTTTGTTGGCAAATTTTATTTTTACACACAAATTTTTAGAGTTTTAAGTGCTCATTAAGACGTCTTTGCCGGCGGCTGCTTGTTTTTTGTGTTTTTTTTTAGGTTTTTTAATTTCTTTTTATTTTGGGGGAGTTTTGAATTTGCCTACGTGGATTCTGTAATTTATGGGTTTTTGGGCTTAATGTGCTCAAGAAATTGCAGAGCGTCAGAGGTCATCCACTCCCCAAAAAACAAAAATAACAAACAGATCGTATAATGTGGCATATGTGCTGTAGACTTTATGGCCAGGCCACGACTACGCTTTCTACAAATCCCCCAAATTGACTGTCTCTGTTTTGTGGCCAATGGTGAATAACCTCCTAAACGTAACCAGCCAAGCTGAAATAAAGCAAAAATCAACTTACTCAAGAAGAAAAACAAAAAAATATGTGAAGTATAAAGATTTTTTTTGTTTAATGTGGCCTTTGTGGTCTTTTGGCCAAATCTGCGTACATGTGAGTTATGTGGAACTGGAACTCTGGCTTGTTGTTGGTGTTTTAGTGTTCATACGTGCCGTTTTAAAAACAATAAATCGGTGTAGCTCTTTCACTTTAAGTTTCAAGCGAAAGGAAACACACACAAAAATGGCCCAAAGGCAGAAATTACGTTTAATAAATGTTTCTGGCAGATTTATAGCTGCATTTTGCATGAGCATAATTTGTATATGCAATTTATAAAACTACTGCTGATATCCATAAACTGAAAATTGTTAAAAATTCTCACTGATTTAGTTCACTGAACTATTGCTCCGCCTTTAGTTTCAGTTCCTGAACTTAGTTTAGTTTCCAGAGCTGTCCAGTGGTTAAAAGTAATTCCATTGTTCGATTCGATTACTTAGTTCCAGCTTGTAGTTCCTTAGTTCCGTAAATCGCTTCAACAAAAAAAAGAAAAACACAAAGTACGCTAAACAAACCAATTAAAGTCGCTTAAACCAACAAAAATCTATCGATATTTGATTTTTGTTTGTTTGCAATAACAACAACAAAAGCTAGAGGAACTTTAACGCCCAACTGTAAATATTTGCCTACTCAATTAGCGTTGTGTGAAAATTGTGTTCAGAAAAAAGCAAAGCAAAGCCAAATCAAAGCCACAAGCACATGACAGCCCTGGCAATGAGAGAGTTATCTTCAATAACTGAACTCTCTCTCCTGCTTTTACTCTCTCGATTGTATTTATCGATTACATTTTAGTTGTAGGCAAATTAACCAAACATTTCTTGAGCTCGCATTTTATTGTTGTTTGCGGCTTGCGGGCTGTCGCTTGTTTACCGTTGCTGTTGTTGTTGTTGTTTTTGTTATTGTTGGTTGCATTTGTTGTTTGAACAACGGAACGTTCAAGTGTCATTGGCAGCTCGGGCCGCATGCACATGAACTTCAAGTGCGCGCATTTTCTTTTGACATTTCGAGCGGTTTCAGCTTTCCAAACTGAAAAGTAGAATACAAACCGCAGCGGAGACTCCCCCCTCCCACTCCACACACATATTTGCTGTTGTTGTTGTTGTAGTTGCTGTCGAAACGGGTTCCAAACTCTTTAAGCCGAGTTGAAAGTTCAACGGCGATTCATCGCGCGATATTGTAATCGCTAGCGTTTTGTATACATATGTGTATGTGTGTGTGTGTGTTTGTCTCTATGCGATATCCGCAGCTCATATTAAATGAGCCAGGAGCAAAGGGTAAAACGTATCAGAAGAAAAGGGAAGTGGAAGGGGGGACAGGTACAAGCTGTACTACTAAGAGTGGCAGTCACGGCAACGACAACGACAACAACAACAACAACAACAACAACATCAACAACAACAACAACAATAAAAAACAACAATAAAAGCTACGGTGTCGGCTTTGGGTTGAGTTCAAAACGTTCGTTTTGGATTTTTGTTCGATGCGGTGGCGAAATTAAAAGCAACACGCTTAACCCGAGACCGACACACACACACACACATATATATATATATAGATAAGCACATGGATATAGCAGTCCATTCATGAAGAAACCTTTGCCCACACACACACACACACAGCTGCTTAGCTACAATGCACAGTTGTGTGCATTGCTTTAGAAACGCTCTCTTATTGGAATTGGAATTGATAAAGGGCCACTGTAGTTGCGTTTAAATGCGTTTGAAAGGAATGTAAATGATGATTATGAAACTGTTAAAGCAACAATGGAAAAAACTGGCCATCAAGAGCAACAGTCGAGTGACCCCAACAGTGCAGTATTTATTAAAGTATCGTTTAAGAGCTGGAAATGCAACTGTTGCACGCAGCATTCAATTGCTTTGACTTAACTACAGTGAAAGCTAGTTTAATGGATGCTCCCTTTCGGATGTAGAGAAAAACATCTATCCAAGCTAATACGAAAATTAAATTAACATTTGTGATTTTAAGTTTTGCGTCCTGTTAACAATGCACGCAGAAGTTCAAGCATAAGGAAATGTTGTCTAGAGTCTTGCAGCTATATGTTAATGCTTTAGCATGACAATTTGGGCCGCTCTATTCGATTCTCAAGAATTCAAGTAATGGCTGTAGACCTTTAGTGTTTTTAGTGATATGTGTGTGTGTTATTCAAAAGTTATATTTAATTTTTTTTTTTATTTGGTAAGTGATTGTTACCTTTTCTCTATTCTTAACTCTTCTCTCTCTCTCTCTCTCTCCCTCTATTCTTAACTCTTTCTCTCTCTCTCCCTCTCTCCCTCCTATTCTCTCTCTCTCTTTTACTCTCTCTTTCTTACTCTCTCTCCCTCTTATTCTCTCTCTATCACTTACTCGCTCTCTCTCTCCCTCTTTCTCTCTCTCTCTC
>SCDY01001817.1:0-22701 GCA_004143825.1 Drosophila micromelanica | reverse complement strand
GTGTGTATGTGTGAATTTGTGTATGTATGTGTAAACGAGCTGAAATGTTTATAGAACCAGATCGCAGGGTTCAGGGTATCTCCTAGTCGGGCGGCCCCGTCTAGAGCCTTCTCACTTGTTGCAATAAGAAATGTGAGTTTCTTAAAATGAATTATTAAGATAAATATTTCAATAATATCTCAAATAAATGAAAGCCAAATTAGAAACGCTACAAACACTTATTCTTAAGACAATCCACATACACACATACACACCTATTCAGCCAATGTAAAAGTCATCGCATCACATTACGTATACGCCGCATGTGTTAATGCCTTTTTATGAATCTTATTCTGCACTTTTGGTTTTTATTACAAAAGCGCCTTTCCCAATGACTATGAAAAGTGTTATTCGAAATGCATGTGCGAATGTGTGTGTGTGTGTGTGTGTGTGTGTGTGTGTGTGTGTGTGTGTGTGTGTGTGTGTGTGTGTGTTGTGTGTGTGTGTGTGTGTGTGTGTGTGTGTGTGTGTGTGTGTGTGTGTGTGTGTGTGTGTGTGTGTGTGTGTGTGTGTGTGTGTGTGTTGGCGTTGTTGTTAACTTTTGTGTGGGCGAGAATACAAAGCTGTAAAATAACAATGACGAAGACAAAGGAGCAGCACGGACCCATAAAAGCGTGATGACAAAGGCATAAACTGTTAAAAAAATACAAAATGTGAAAACACCCACACATGTGTGTACATACTTGCATATGAGTGTAAAATCGATGAGCAAACAAAACAATGGCAAAAGCATTGCCTGCACATTAGTAATCTCCCATTTACAACCTGCATATTACCAAGATTCAAATGTAAAAGCTAAAAGCATGTCGAGCCTGAACATTAAATTAAAAACAAATGAATTTTTTAAAAAAAGATTTTTTTTCAAAGCCGGTTAACTTATGGAATAAAAATTGCAGATTCTTTTAATGTGTGGATAAAAGCTGTATGTATTATTTACTTTCATTTAATTTAAATTTACTTCTTTCGCTGTGTTGTATTGATTTAAGGTAAGCAATTTTAGAATATTTTTATTTTATTCAATGTGTTTCACTGTTTGCTATTTAGTATTTTGTTTTGCAACATGTTTATAAAATAGCTTTTTACTTTTGTTGCCATTTTTTTTTTGACCTAAATTGAAAAAATTGTTTAATCCTTTTTGCTTTCATGTATTTTTGTGGTCCACTCGACCTTTGTGTGCAATTGGCAAATTTAACGGTTACCCAGAAACAAAAAACATGTACAACATATAAGAGCTTCAGCAATAAAAGTCCAGCTGTGTTAAAATGTGCTGAAATGAAAATACATTCTTACATACACATTTAAATATGATCAATCAAACTAAATTAATAAAAGTCAAGTGATGATCAATGGTTATCAATGGTTTTTTGGTTTGGCACCGTTTGAATGGTGTTCTATCATTAATTCTTTATTCCTTTTATGTCGTCTTATGTGTACAATAAAGAGTGGTATTAAGAGATCAGGTATGTTCAGCTTTAATTATTGTTTAAAATAAATATTACGTTATTTATTAATAGAAGTTTATACAATAAGTCTACATACATAAATGTTTTTTTTTTTTTTTTTTTTTTTTTTTTTTTGTTATAAATTAAAATTCCGGTGATATTTTTAAACTAATGATACATATTTTTCATAAGGCATCGATGCCTTGCAAAGCAATAAATATATATACATAAATGTAAAAGCCTATGGAAATCCTACAAAATATAATTAAAATATTTCATGCTTACTTACAACAAATGAATCAGCGGCGTGGTAGGAATTTAAGCACTTTATGGCAAGAGTTTCGCTCATGAATATGGCCGTCATCGTGGCTTAATGATGTGCGTAAATGCAACGCTATCGATGTCGCTGTTCACGTCGAAGTGGACGTCGCCGTCGATGGCGATGTCAGCAGTTGCCATGGAGCGCTCGCACGCTATTTGCCAATAGAGACTGATTGATGGTGTCGCAGCGGTTCATATATCAAATCAACATGTAAATTCGCAAACGCTGCCAGACGGACGGACGGAGATAGCGGGGGAGGAAGTGGGTGGAGGTGAAAGTGAGATAGCGAGACAGAGGTCCAGACAGTTTGGCCACACGCAAGCAATTTAAAAAGCCATTTGTCGGCATAATGCCCCAAGATCTGAGGCGGGGCTTAACCCTCGTTTTTGTTTTCGGACATGCTCTTCATATGGCCCAACGAGATTACGCCCAAGATAGTGGAAAATTTGCAGCGCCACGCTGTTTCCAAATAAAACATGGCCTACGACACGCCACATAACAAGATGGCAGACACTCCACCAGACCCCATTCCCTTCACGCCCCTTTGCATGCGTGTGAAATAACTCCATTTCCGTTCGGGCCACCCTGGATACCAGTCGCAGGACGCAGGACTCTGTTCACATGCGTGTAACTATGCATGTGTGTGGACTTCTGCTCAACTGGGCGTTAAAAAATTCAATTTACACAATTTTAAACGCAATTAAATTGGAGCCGTTTTCCCTGCCCCCGCTCCCTCCCTGCCTGTTTAGTTAAGGACGCACCCAACTTGGTGCTAGATCTTATGCGCCCGCAACTTGAGAGCTTGATGCGTGAGCTGGTCGCAACTTTTATGTTCATATTTTATACATTAAGTACTCTATTAAATTGTTTGTTGCCTCTCTTTGGCTATGTCATTTTGGTGTGAGTGATTTGAGCATTCTCTTCCATACTCATACTACATTCATATATACATACTCACAAGCTCATACATATGACCCTTAGCGTTTCTGATGGCTAAGCTTGTTTATTGTGCGGCTTCTTCACAATTTTATGGGGTACTTGACACGTGGCCTTTATCGCACACGCAGCGTATACTCGATATTTATTTGATTTTGATGAGATCAAGCATAGGGAGTGGGCCCAGTAAACTAGGCGAGTAATGACGCATTTAAAATTTTGCGTTCATTAAAAAACAAAGAAAGGGAAAATGTCGGCAGAGTAAAAAAAGTCAGTATAAAATTTGTGAATTAATTGGCATACCATTTCATATAAGTTAAGCCCTAAAATAAATTCGGGAATCATTACATCAAGTTAATTATTTTTTTTTGTTATTTTAATAATAATAATAAAACTAAAAAAAAATTGAAAGTTTTAATGCTATCATAATTTGGTTAAAGTTGGCATGCGTTAATTTCGTTTCTGCTCATTTAAGGCAATAATATTTAAATATTTTCTTTTGCCGTTGTTGTTGCTGGTGTTTTTGTTTGCTTGCTTGCAGGCCTTTTGATGACCTCAGGCGACACTTGAAATGGCATGGCAATGTAAAGGAAATCGGCTTAAAATTTACTCTGCATACACACACCTGCAAAGAGTGTGTGATTTATGGTCTCCCAGCCCTGGGTGCCTGTTCTCGCGGCAAACACTTTCTGAAGTCGGCCAAAACCAGAACTATGGCCTGCGCCGATTTATGCAACTAATGCAACTGAACGTCGCGGCCCAAGTGGAAAAAAGTTATTTACGGCCAACTTGCGAAGGTGGCAACGCAGGAGGTGGGGGAAGGGTGGCGGAGTAAGGCGCATTGTTCGTTTGAAGCGTACCTGGCGCAGTTTTTAAATCATTTTTGGTATATTTCTGCTCATATATTTTTTATATTTTTCTTGCAGCGCAACTTAGCTTAAGTTGGCCAACATTTTGCATTGTGAAATGCTAAAGAACGGGGAGTGGAGGGTGGAGAATAACGAAGCGTTATTCGCAAATTATGTTACTTTAGTCAACTCGAATAAATCTTGGGGAAAGTGCGCTCTGCTGCTGTTGCCTACACACAAATCAGAGGCAAATTAGTTACACCATCGCGCTCTTTCTGGCAGCCCTGGCAAACTTGTTGAGCTGCAAGTTTGCAGCTCTTATGTACGCCTATAGGGGTCTTAGGGTATGGCCATAGCCAAAACTTGCCACTAATGAGTAAATGTGGCAAAAGTTTAAATTAATTTTTGAAATGTGTTGCTAGCATGCCGGGGACAGGGCCAAGAATTTCATTTTCTTTTATGGCTTCGGCTCTTTAATTATATTTTCGACACTGTTGACCTCTGAAACCCTTGGCCTGTGGCCGAAGCTTTTAGTATTTATGCCACATCTATTTTGCCACAGACAAAGCCATGTGTTTATCAAGCTTGCACCTCACTCAGTTGCAGGTCAAAGCTGACTGATGGATGGCATTCGAATTCCAAAGTTTTCGCCGGAAGGCCATTGAGTCTGCTTGATAACACACAGGATCACATTGGGTCAGGATGCTATTCCGTGCCGTGTCATAAAAAAAGGAACATTTAAAATGGTTTGCAGCAATCTGCAAAATGTTATAAAAAAAAACCTCACACAGACGGCCATAATAAATTTTATCTGTTTTGCTCCGGTCTGGTTTTTTCATTTTTATTTCTTTGTCAATTCCATTTGAAAGCAAATCAGATAAATAGGTTATAACTTTTAATGTCTCTCACTGATTGAAATTTCTTCAACTGATAAAAGTTGTTTATATGCTAAAAACTTCATGTTGCATAAAGAATGATGTATTAAGTTGATATTAATGTACATGACTAATAGAATAATGCAACTACTTTAATTACTTTTGTAATTTCCTTAGACTTTCAAGGCAATCCTTGTTTCCATCTCTTAAGTGTCTTTTTAATAAAACTACCTAAAATATTTACTCTGAACTTAACAATTATGCGCATTATTTTATTTGAAATTCTGATTAAACAAATTCTTTAATTAATTTTTTATGCAGCTTTTTACGAGCTGCCTTCTTTCTGTGAGCAAATATTTAATTCCAATAAATACGCATATTCAAATTTCCCAATCAACGCCAATCAATTGGTTTTAATTTGCAGTCAACAAATATTGTAAAGCGGTCAACTGACAGGCTTTTAAGCAAAATCTGTATTAAATTACTGCTCATTAAGTGCAGCAAAAGCAATGCATGGGCGATAAACTTAACTCTAGGCGATTCCATTTCGTAAGTGCAGGTGGCCGTCTAATATATGGCAGAATGTGTATAGAGTTCGTAATACTGGAACTGATTAACTTAAATAGCACCTGGAGTAATATCGATTGATTCGTAGCTGCTGAACACTCTACTGGCCAAAATGGTTGGCAACAAAATGTTGATAAATTTATTTAAGCAAAATTGAATATTAATTTGAACGCTTCGATTGCCTTTACGATATGTTTCCTTGCCCAAAGAACGGTTGAGCATGTGTGTGTGTGTAGCTTCTGACAGAAGCCTTTTCGGTATATATATATATATTTATTTGGGTGTGTGTCGCCATTTTGTTTATGTTGCGCATTTCCGGTTTAGCGTGGGCTTGGGGCGCTTCATACATCGCTGCGTCGCCTTAGCTGTCAATCACAACAGCTTGACAAATTGCTTTTGGACTCGACTGACATGTTGACAGCAGACCGCGTAAATGTCCGGTCCAGGTTTAAGTTTCGTACCCCGTCCCAGTCCCTGCTGTCTGACACATTTTCAAGTGGAAACTTCTAAGAAATGCATTTAAGCTAAGAAGCGAGCTTAAAACGCTTTCAGCTTTGATGACCTGACATTAGCAGTGTTGCAAACCGTTGCTACTCAACACTGCTGCAAACATTTTGCGTCCTCTGTCTTAAAAAAAAACTTGAAGCAAGCGCTGGTGGGACACATTTTGAGTTTTCCAGCTGAGAAAATTCAGACAAACACTCATTCAAGGTGGAAAAACATTTTACGTAAAGTTTAATGTCACACAAAGCCAAGTGAAAGTTGCATTTGGGGTTTGCTTAATATGGGCAAAAAAAAAAAGTAGGAAGAAAGAAATGAAGAGGAGCGAGCGACAAGAGACATAGTTACAAAATTACTTTTACTTACTGTCATTGAAGGTTCCCTCAGGATATTTATAAGTTTTAACTACGACGTTTGTTTCCTCACCTGCTTTCAGGTGGCGGCTAGTTGGCCTTTTGTTTCGACTTAAAAGGAGAAAACAGAAATCAAGGACCAGTTGCTGCGGGAATCAAATATTCACAAATGCGGCAAAAGTTTTTTCAGATAGCTTTTAAAATAATGACAATCACTGCCCATTAGATATAGGGAAAGAGTTTGCTACAGAGTTTATGACATTTAAATAGTTGTTAGACAATGAATGCATATTCAATGTACATAAGCATTATTTACAAGAGGAACCCAAACTTTTAAAATAACACAATTTATTTATTTAAGCAAAACTAAAGTTGTGCGAGCAACAAATGTTCGTTTTTAAAAAGAAGACAATTTTCTTGAATATATATAAAAAAATTAATTTTTCATGCAACTGCTCAATTTCCGACCGCTTCTGCTTAAGTATGAAAGGGGTTTTTGAATTTTTCAGTCTAACCTCCTTAATAGACTGGTTGGTAAGGCGTTCTAATATGATTATGTGTCGCTTGTAATGCCTTTATAAAATGGGTGCTAGGTACGTGTCATATATCATATGACGTCATTATTTCATTTTCATGCATACATCAGTGAGGAAGGAGCAGCTGACGAGAAAAGTCGGGCCAAAACCCGTCGAGGTTAGGCCAGAGCTCAGGATTCAGGCCCATCAGACTGTCGCCAGGGCGTCTGGCAACGAGCGTGACATAATGTGATAAATGATGATTTTATAATCGTTTGCATGACATGTAGTATGTATATAAGTATATCTAGAGCAACTCCCGCCTTAGCTGGAAAGCAGCCTCTTGATCCGGTCAGTGGCCAACTTTGCTTTTAGACATGTCCTGCAGACGTGATTCTATCAGGCTGCTGCATAGACAAGTCTTGGGCTGAACCGCTTTGCATGTTTCAACTTTTTCGGGCTAAGCGTTGTCCAGGACTCTGCTGGTCTGCCCGACAATCCTTTTGCACATTTTCAATTCAAACATGGTCCTTTCTCGCATTCTGTACGTAAAGGTGTATGTAAAGGGTGTAGAGCAATTGTATTTGCTGGGCTCTGTGCGTGTATATATTTACTTTTATTTAGATTCTATGTATGAATATGATAAATTATCGTTTGTCTCCTTTTTGATGCAATATGATGTTCTTGTCGCCTTCGTCTACTCTGTCCGATGCCAACGGATGGAGAACAATGCCGCTTTCTCTGTCTCTGCGCCTGTCTCATTCTCTTACACCAGCGCTGCCTCTGTCTCTGGCAACGCCTCGTCCCATTTTTTGATTAATTGAATTTCACTTTGAGACAAATAGAAATTTTCATTTTGGTCTGGCGTGCAGACAACCGTTTGTTGTGACAGTTTTGGGCATATTTTCAAAATTGAATTATTACCAGGCAAATGTGAATTTAATTTAATTTACACTAAATTATTTAAAGCTTCAAATTATATAAACACGATAGAAAAACTAGCAGATTAAAATAAACCATTTTAATAATATGCAAATTAAATTACAGAGTTATTATTAAAAAATAGTTTATTAAGAAAGACATTTGAGAAGAAATTTAATATACAAGTTCTATATTTTTTAAACTAATGATACATATTGTTCATAAGGAATCGATGCCTTGCAGAACAATAAATATAGATATATATATATATATATAAAAAAAAAAGTTCTATATATTTGGCAATTGTATTTATTACGAAAACATATGATATATATATGTACTAATTAGCTATGGGTTTCAGAATGCAATGAGCAAGAAGTAGGAAATCAGTTTGGCAACTATTTGATATGAAACCCATTATAAAGAGAAATTGAAATCAAGTCTTGAGGCGAGCTGCACTTAATGCCAATCAATGCCCATGCCATATCAGCAACAACATGAGCATCAGCACCAACACGAACATCAGCATCTACAACAACTTAAACTTCAGCATCAACACCAACGTATTCATTCTCCATGACGCGTCGTCAACGTCAATGTCATTAAAGTGCATTTTAAAATAGAGTAATAAATATTTACTTAGCTGTGTGAAATGGCAGGCAACCGCATTGGGGGCTGCGATAGGGGGCGTGCCCACTTGATTGCCAGGGTATATCGTAATTGCAGATAAACTTTATGCCATTAACCTTAGCGCTGTCTAGTTTCCCGTTTGCGTCTGCAAAGTGCTTTTGAAACATTTCATAAGCATTTGCCAACCTGCCCCAGCCACGTTCAAACCGCCCCTCCCGCTTTTCGTTGGCTGTGTTTGCTGAGGCTTCTGCAGATTCCTGCGTGCGGTGGGTTGTGCTTTTTGTGCCTTCAACAACTTTACATTTGTGGCACATGCGGACTGGGCTGAGCTAACGAACAAATATGCAGAATATCGAGCATAACATCCCGTCTGAACCCTTTTCCTTTCCTTTTCCAGGAATCACTTAGGGGACCTGATGCGTTTGCCTTCATTAAACTTGTGAGCAAGCAAGCATCAGCAAAATGCATTAAACTTGGCAAATATCGTAAAAATTAATGACAACTTTATCCGAGGACGAGTCCAAGCGCTCGCTCTTTGCCTGATTGGAGCTATTTAAGTGATTCTTCGGGACCAAATTGGAGTTTAAAAGAGTTGTCAGCAAAGATGGGTTTGGATTTGCATCGAAGCCAATTGGAGAATTTGTGTGATGTAACTAGCAAATAAAAAATAATTAATGAAATAAAATAAGTAATATTACACTAACAATTTTAAAAATATTTCCATGTGTATTGCTAGCCCAGGATCTGATGTACTCTTAATAATGTTCGGATTTTTTTCTTCATAGCAGTTTTGTAACTTACAATAAAAATATTTGTTTGATAAGATTTTGCTCTTTTTGTGTGTAATTCGTAAAAATTACTCAGATTTAAGTTTGTATCTTTTGTGTAAAATTTCATTGAAGTTGAAATGAATTATTTTGGGATTCTAGTCATGTTTTGATGTATAAATAAATTTATGTAAGATTTCCATAAAAAATAATGTGTTGATTTTTGTGAGTGGTATAAATCCTAATAGCCTAAGATGAGTTTTCGGCCATGATGGAGAGTGAGAAAAACAAAATGGAAAGCACTTATGGGTGTTTGACATAAAGTTTATAATATATTTTATTTATTGTACATTTTATCTTGATTGTTTCTTGGGATTAGTTCTGTAATATTTTATTTTTTTGCTATGGAAAATTAATTAATGACATATAAAATTATGGCAAATTGATAATATTTGACACGATTAAGGAATTGCTGATTATAGCAAATTACATAACTTAGTTACGAATGTAATATCTTAAATATTTTTTTATTGATTAGTTATTTTTTTATTCCCAGGTATGCGACGTAATGTAAATAGCACTACATCAAAAATTTAACTTATAAGCCAGTAATTAGATCACAGGCACAAAGTTATGACAGCCAGTTACGTAACGTTACAGGTTACGTAAAGTAATGAACTGTGCCGTTGAGTTGGGCCATTGCTCATTTTAATGGCTGCGTCTGTCGAAATGAACTTTCGCCACGTGATTTGGCAACATCCACACAGGAGCAACATCAATAACTAATTTTTCATAATTAATGTGTTGGTCTGGGAGGATGCCTTGGCATGCTTGGTATATATAAAATATATACCTATGCTATATAAACTTGTGTTCGTGTGAGTGTGTGCGTATAGATTCTTGTGTAATGCACTGTGTACGCAACGCATGAATCCCACCGCACGTTTTATGTTCATTAGTGCAGACGGCGCCAGAAGCCACAGGATGGACAGGATGGTGGTTGCCGCAAAACCTTTCATTGTTTTTCATTATGCCCATTACTTATTGTGCTTGACTCTGCGCTGCGAATCCCTGCAAGGATATTAAGCGTTCCGTGTTTGCCGAGCTTGTTGCACGTTTTTAACTCCTTCCGGCTTACCAGCATCAGAAGCACCGGAAAAATACAAATGTTCGCCGCTAAATCATAATCATCGTTTTGATTATCCTAATAATACGTGTATTTCAGCCCCAGCACCTAGAGCAGTAACTAGTCAAATGCACACTTTCTGATAGTTGACAGAAATACATAGAAATAAATTATATTATATTATAATATTTTTTAGAAAGGATTAACAATGTTCAACGGAAAAATATAAATTTAAACGCTTTGGCTCAATGGGTAGTCTTGATGTAAATATATATATGTAATATATTTGGAAAAAAAATAATAATAAAATTTACATTTATATTCAACTGACAACGTTATGTAACGAAATTCACAATACTAGTTCAGAAGAAGTTTATCCATTTTGACCGTTTATAAATATATTTGACAACTAACGAACAGGAGCATGGCTTAGCTACATTTAAAAAAGTTAATTCTATTTTTCTTTTCAATCGTCAGAAATTAAGCTGTGCTGTAAGCCTCTTAGTTCGTTGGGTTGGGCTTTGAACTGCATAAGACATGCGTCATGTGCCTTATTCTCAGGTTGCCAGCACAAAATCCTTTTTTAGGCATACGGTGATACAGCAAAATAGAAGCTTATTTAATGTAACTTTGATCCAATTTGTGTGTGCTCAATGTACGAAAGTATTTAGCATTAATTAACCCAATTTAGTTTCCATACAAAATTTTAAGCTGCAGTCGGACCCGAATAAATGTACAAAACTGTGCAGGACATCACCATCTCCATACTGTTTATTGACTCAGTTGAGTTTATGAAAATGTCGCATGTTTGATTAAGGAGATTTGTGTCGCTTTAACCACAAAATGTTTAAGCCAAAAAAACGTAATTGTGATTTTGCCCATGTTTCCCATGCTCACTTTGTCGCCTTTATCCTTGTCCGTCTCCTTCCCTCTCGCCTTTCACTTTCCTTTTGAGGTGAGAATTTAAGCACGCTCAATGCCATCAGATAATGACGTTGATTGTGGTTCTCCACGTTCCGCTCTCCACCGATTTGCCATTCATCAATCCAAAGCAGCCGCTCGGCCACACAACAATAGCAAAAACAAAGACAATGCCACATCAAGTTGAGATGTTGTTTTTGTTCTCCCCCTTCTACTTGGGACCCATCCTGCTTCTTCTCGTTCTGCCTGCTGTCGGTTGCTCGGCCTCATCGTTGCTCCCGCTGCACTTTACCCTGACATTTTGAGTTTATGGCATATTTGCATTATGACTCTTGTGCTTCTGTGTGGAGAGCGAAACGTGCTGCGCTGCCTCCGCCGTTGCTAGCTCAATCCTTTCAACTGGCCGCAATCCTCTTCTGCACCCCGGATCTGCGTTGTGTGTCCTTTGCATGTTGTACTTGTACAAAGATGTTGAAGTGGGCATGAATGCGAAGACCGAGTCAGGGTCTGGGTCTGGGTCCGGGTCCGGGCCGCGTTCTGGCGTTGAGGAGATGGCCTGGTGTCTGCTGACGCAGCTGTTAACCAGGCAAATAACAATTCTTGCTAACATAAAATTATGCACAGCTTAGCAAATAAAAACAATATGATATGTGGGTTCTCAATATGAGATACTAATTGGACAGCTTGCTTGACCTTTGTAACCAATGACATTGATGTTCAATATCAATGTCAACAGATTAAAATTCGTCAAGTTCAGAACAAAATTTCTCTAATGTTAATATGAGTTAAAATCAACTTTGATATCGCGAACTGCTTTCTTCAAAATTTTTATTATTATTTTTTTGTTAATACGCAAAGGTATAAAGGACACTTAAGTTTAACAGATCTTCTTGAGCGTCTTATGTAAAGTCTACAAATAAAGCCAAAGAAAACTTTTGGAAGGTGATAATTCTGCCCCAATATATAAAGTTGAGCATATTGTGGTAGCGTTTTAAAAATATGAATTTCTAAATAAAAATATTAAAAAAAAAACACATTTATCGTTGCATAGTTTTTACAATATAATATGTGAAAGTGATTCAACATAAACTGAAATAAATTATAAACATATAAATGTAAATGTTCATGATTATATTAATTTAACTTTGTGGAGGGTGTGTGCATTATTTGGCCGATGATGCCAATCATCTTTCCATCACAGACACGCAAAATTGCATTACATAACTCGAGTTATCCAATTAGCCGAAATTAGCATTTATGAGATGCCATGGCATACAAAAGACCAACTAAGTAACTTTGTTCACTTACCGGTTAGTCGAGATTGCAATTGGCAAAGCCACTCGCTTTGGTCTAGGCTCAGTCTGGCAACAGGCATGTTTCCTGCATTGTTGGGGCATGTGAGTAGAGGTGTCTTTTGGGTGGACGTGGGTGCGTTTGGCGCGGCCTTGGTTCGGATGGTAAATCAGGACACGCAATTGGCGACGCGTGTCCTGTGCTTGTTGACATGGCGCTGACCACGCAGCCACATGCGCCGAAACCTCCTGGTGTCCTGTCTGACGATTGCTCGCAGTCGCTGGCATTCGAGTCTGATAACATAATTTCGGAGGCAGTTGAGAGACGTGGCCGCTCGCTGATTTTCGCATTTCATAAGCCGACGTCCAAATCATTATGCATGCCTTTGATGGCCGTCGCCGGGGGCTGGGATCAAAAAATGATGTTCATTCATTCGGTCAGCGTAGGTCGAAGTGCGAGATGCGATGTGCGCAGTTAGGTCGTTGGTAGTTCAACGGGACACTTGAATTAATTTATCTTATCGCTGGCTGCATTTGGTGCCCTCGTGCGTTGTGAACGTTCAAGTTCCACTTATCAACATGAACAGCACAACGGCAACAACAGTTACAACTGCCGTACCACGCCCATGTCTGGCTATCAACATAATCTCATCAGCATCATGACCATCATGATCATAATGACCATCGTGAGCTTCGTTTGAGCGCATCCATTTTTATGCCATGCGCTTTTCGCGCAACCCGTTTTTCACCCCATTACCGCTCAAGTGGGCGGCTGCTGCTGTTGTTGTGGCGGCCAGCAAAAAGTGTTGCATACTTAAGTGGGCTGAAATTCAATTTAGTGTTGTGCCTTTAAGTTGGCTCTTGGTTGAATCTCGCTTGCCTCACATTGTGGCAAGTCAATTATTTTCTTGTTTAGCAAATTGCTACACATTCAGGTTTAGTGTAGACATTTCGGCCGCTGTTGCTGCTGCTGCTTTTGTTGGCTTGTCTAACTTTGTTCTGTTCTCCGATTTTCTATATAAATACTTTTCGCATACCAGTCGCCTTCGCATACTCATCCACATCGCCATCATCGTCATCATCGTTGTGGATTTGGTGCAAGTTTTCGGGCTCGTTTTGCCGCTTTCAAATTACTTTGGGGTTAACAGACCTCTTTGTTGCTGCTGTTGTCAAAATAAAATAAATATATCTATTTAAATAATATCTATTTAATTTATATGTCCCGTATATATTGCTGAAATTAAAATGATTAAAATTCTTGTTTTTTGACTTTGATCAGTTGTCATAATTACACTCACAAAAAACACCAAGAATTTGAAAATTTTTAACATAAAAGTTAAATTTGTATAATTTAAAATGTTAAACTTCAATATTAAAACCGTTTCTGAAATCAAAATTAATATAATTTTTTTAATCCTGATCATAAAATATGATTTTCTCGGAGTGTACATTTGCTGCTTAAATCACTTTCAGGGAAACTACCAAACATTTGACTTAATCAAAACGAGCGTGTAACATGTTTCCACATTTTCGCGGCAACGGCCAGAGCTCCAGAGCTCCAGAGGCCAAACATCTACAAGGCCTTTCCTCTTCGACACACACAACACATACCTACAAATACACACCATGTACCAAAAAAAAAACAAAAACAAAAGGGGGCACCGCAGTAGCAACATGGGGAGAAGCTCGACCCAAATATCATTTAACACGCGTGTAAACAAAATCGCTTAAATACATGTGCCTGAACAGAAGCAACCATCGAGAACCGAGCAGCGAGAGCGCCGTAAATCAACAGACAAGTTGGCCGCAGGGCCGGTGGTAGAAAAGGTGTGGCCCGGATGAAAGTGAAATGTGAAAGCAAGGCAGTCGGTGAGTGAGTGGCCTTCCGGGAGTGTGTGCGATGGCTAAGGAATGCAACCAAAACGAAGAATAAGACCCTGGTATCTTTAAAGACTGATTGCTTATTAGTTACTGATGACTGCGTTTCCTCATCATAATAATCGGTAACTATTATCCGTGTACGTCGCCAGTTAATGCACAAATCTCCAAATTCTAAACAAATCCACATGAATAATTAGGGTTCAAGAGAATGTTCCAGCTGCCGTATGCCAAACGGAAATTACTTTCATCTAGGGGGAACTGTCTAGGCTTAAGGCTCAAGTGAAAAAGCCTCTAAAACTTGCGAGTAACATCGTTGTGTCCAAAAAACGATTTATATTTTCCCTAAAATTTGCTAATAATTATCTCTACTCGTTGCAATTAATTTTCCTTCAGCTAAAATTCCGAAAATTTGTAATGGGTAGTGGGCTCTGAAATTGCAATTTTTTTTCAGAAATGGCTAAAACTCTAGACGATTGCTTCTCTTCTGGCACTAACTGAACTGTACACAAAAATTGGAATTGCATGCCAAGCACTCGATACATGGCCTGAATGGTAAAGCGAATGTGGCAAACAATGAATTCTGAATTTGAACCAGAATTCGAATTGGGCGAAAGAAAAACCAACACAATAAAATAAAACAGCAGCAATGTTCGATTATCCCTTGGCTCTGGCAGTCAGTCAGCCCGTCATGCAAACTGAAATCCATGGAATTATACAGAGGCTCAGCTAGAAATCCCCATCTCTCAGGCCAATGGTCAAAAGGAGGCAGGGCACTCCCCTCAGAGCTTTCTACGTTTTCGTTTTGTCGACGCACTTAACCCCATTTATTTACTTTTCTCTTTTATTTTCGTTTATTTATTTTTTTTTTTTGTTGGGGGGATAAAAATACTTTACCAAAAAATAAATAGGAGTATTCCCAGCGATTGCTGCTGAATGCTGGAGCCCATTGGGTCATTGTTTTGGCTGGTGCTGCTGCTGCTGATACTTGTTGTTATTGCTGTTAATAATTAAATGCAGTTTATGCCGCGTTCAACTAACTCCAAATTTCTGTAAATTCCATTTGAAAGTATAATCAAAATGCTAACAGCCGAGCGGGCGTCTAGGGAAAAAATATTAAAATTATTTCTCGAGCACTTGCCCAGAAGCCGCTACTCTGCTTTCATTTTCATGTGCAAAACAACAACAACAACAACAGCAACTAAAACAAAAACAAAAGGAATCCGCATGTCCATTTTTGCTCCGCTATGGAAATCTCTTCCTCAGCTCTATCTGTCGGTCCTTTTCTCTATCTATCTGCCTGCGTGTCCGACTCCTTGTCTTTTTGCCTGAAACGTTACGATGCCAATGTCCATGGCAGCGGCCGTTGCCGGATTCGGAGCCCTAGTTATAGCCATGGCTGAAGCTGTTTCCTCCAGCACTCTTTATAAGCACTCCTCCTGGTTCTGCGACTGCTCCTGCTACTCGAATACTTTGCACTTTGCGCATGGCCTGCATAATGAATGGATCGTCCGGGCACACAGTCCTGTGTCAGTTGCTTTTCAATTGAATTTTCTTTAGTTTTTAAGAGCTTTCATTTGCAATTACGATGCACAATAAAAGCACAATTTGTGGCCATTTTGGGTGCTGGCAAATTTTCAAATAATCATGGAAAATGGGAATGCTTAGCGAAAATAAATTTAAAATCTTGCTTATGAGAGAAATCAACATACTTTTATCAGTGCACATGATTTTCTCTATTAAGAAAAAATTTTTTATATTAAATCTAATCGATTTGATGACTTTTTAAATGGCCAGAATAGTCGCAATGAAGTTTTATTTGCACTTTTCATGTTGTTTAACAATTCAAAAGAACCAAGAAACTCAATGGAAAACTATTTGTGTGAATGTTGTAAAGTAGTATTAAAGTTTTACACAAAATGTTGTATTTTTAATGCAGAAAGTGACATTTTGTGAACTGCAGATATTACCCCAAAAGGCAGTTTTGTTAATTGGAACTCGGTTTATTGCATCGAAAAATTTAAAATATTAATTGAATAAATTTAAATTTAATTCGTTTTAACTAGTTGAATAACAGTAAATATAAGATTATTACCTACTTCACTGTTGTTTTTTCCCAGTGTATTGATTTATACCGATCTATCCAACCAGACACACTTTCTTTTGTTGTTTTTATGTAATTGTTGTGACTATTCAGAATGTGTGTCTAAGCATTTAATAGTTTAAATTTGTTCTAACTGGTCAAAGATTGCATTCCTTATCTTCATTGTTCATTTCTAACAGCTGTTCACAATGGCAAACAGACAATTTCCGACAAGCGACAACAACGGAAACGTGAGATAAAAGCTACTTGCGGTAGGCATTGTCCATTTCTATGAAATGCAACAGCATGGCGTCCTCTGCTAAATAACAATGTGTAATATGTTGTCCACAGTAGACTATTAGTTTAAGTCGGAGAATTCAATTCATGTTGAGTAACATCAACATGATCTACTAAGTGGGTGGAGGAAAAAGACAGATGATTTTATTATGTATTTAGTTAATCAAGCAACCAATTAAAATAGTTACTTTAAGTTATTTATATAAAATGAAAACGGACGGACGATCGGACAGAATATAACATAAATGAGCAGTACATATTATTCATATATTATATCATATTTATTTATTATATATAAGCCCTGAAATTAAGCTAAAGATTTTCTGTGTTGCACAAGGATAACTCTCGGCTTGTTGCGAATGTGCGATTTGTGACAGTTGCAACTACAAACATTGACTGCACATGCCGGCAGCTGTGTCTAGTTAACGGATGCGTTGTTCCAGGCTATTTGCCATTTGTTTGTGAATTCGCTGGCTGTGTCCCAGGACCGGAATTGAAGCATAGAGCAGCGCGATTTCGACTTTTGATCTACTTTTGCGGCGCATACTCACTGCTGCACCCTTTCTAATACTGCATATAGTCCTTCGGCTTCTTTGTAAATGGTTAGATGAGTTCGCGCATTGGGCCTGTCATTTCACAGCGCATTGTCGATTGCCATTTGTCAACCAGCCAATTGACATTTTGTATGCATCCGAATTGTTTTTGAATTAACGCATTCGAATTTATATTGGAAATATTGATCAACATATTGTTATAGTAGTTATGATAATTACAGTATAATTATTATTTTTTTTTGTCCGTGTTGTACTTTTTTTAAAATATCACTTGTAAGTTTTAAAAAAGAGTTAATGTTAATTAAACAGTTTTTTAATATTATTTCTTATGCAAATACATTTACAAACTTTCAAACATATTTAGATTTCTCTCTCTCTCATAACGTAATTAAAAATTGTATTTTATCATAAAAGGTAGTTTTAGCAATTGTTGTGGGCGAAGAACGTAAAAGCCACTCATACGCCCCGTGTGCAATAACATAGCAATTGGCAAATCGCATATTCAGTCGAGTAGCGCACGTTTACGGTTCAAATTTCCGCAATTCAGTTGACAGTACTCGTTATGCAAATTGCACATGGCGCATGTAGTTCATTTGGCCGAGTTTTGGGCCAACTTTAAAGTGGCCTTAAAGTGCTCGGTTAAGGCAGTCGCAGATGCACATCTCAGATTCGGCAGATGTAAATTTGAGTAAATTATGAGCATTGCGAGCCCATCTGCATGTCAAGCAGCAGACCCTTTTTTGTCCCTTTGTCCGTCCGTTTGGTTATCAGTCACAGCGCTGCTCAGCACTAAATTACAGGCAAATGAGCGGTTGCCATTTTTGCTGTTTTTTTTGCTTTTGCCCTTCTGTGTTGTGCTTTGCTTTTCTTATCAACATAATAAACGTTTGTCCAACTAAAGGCCAAGTTCATTGTGCTATGCCATTTGGTGTGCGTGTGTGTGTGTCAAGGACATCCGCCGACCGCCAGCTGCCCTGGTCACATCCGCAGACGTGTGCCCAACGACTGACCCAACTAATTTTATGCCCATTTGCAGTGCGATGCAAACTTCTTTTTACATTTTTGGCAGAGGCAGCCTCTAAAGAAATGTGTTAACTTTATCTAAATTGTTAAAACATTTACCAAATGACCTCACGTACCGAAATTTCAGCTTGCTGGCCCCAGCTCTCTGCCCGTTCACCGTTTTGTGACACAGGCCAGGACCTGAACCTGCACCCGCGCCTCTGGCAAGATGAACGTGTGTGATGACTATCGCTCGATCGGCAGGCGAAAAGTCTTGTGTCGTTGTGTAGTTGTGTCTTTGTCGCTGTCGCGTGTGCATGTTTTCCTGGGACGTGACCCCTTTTTGGACACGACCGAGTCTGTATGTGTTACCGCTGAGGCGGCTGCAGTTCATTTAGTTGTCGGTTTCCTCGTTTCACTGTTGTCTACGCTTTATTGGCTCGCCAACATGTTCTTTATGGCGTTTTGATGCACGTTGCAAGAAAGGCAACCCTTCTTATTATTTTTTTTTTTGCCACTCTGACGTTTATTATGCTTGTTTTGTCGAGCAGCACGTTCTCTGCGTATTAAGCACATGCGCCCTTTGACGTTGCCTGTCAGTCAAATTGCCAACTCTCTAACAAATTTAAGTGCTTCAACCAAAAAGGGCTTAAATGTCGACTTTTCCGTTTAAAGCTGCTATCATGAAAGAAAAAGAAACATGGTCTTGGGAGTAACCATCACCCAAGCATAAATTTGTATTAGTTTATTAAAATCCCCCAAAGAAACTAATTAAATATGAAAACGCTGTATTTGCTTTTGCATGAAGCTTTAGTTAGTAATACGGAGTTTAGTCGGTTGGCTTTGGCCGAAGCTATTTTAATATTCATTTTACCTATGTTCTTTACGAAAACGCTCGCACAATAAAAACATTAAGCCGACCAGAATTTAAATATTTCTTGAATGCTTAGCGAAAACAAAAGTTCAAAGCAGAAAAGTAATTATTTTTTTCGGTTTTCCAGTTGCTTTGAAAATGTACTTTCTTATCCACAAAGCTCAGTAAAATTTAAATATTTGTACAAAATCAAAACAACAGAAGGATTTTCCAGTATCTGATACCGAAGCCGCCCTTTTTAAATGTTTAAATAAAGAATAAAAGGTGAAGAATGCGCAATTTGGGAAATTGGTTTCTTTTTGTGTTTTGTGTGAGAAACACACGAAAAAAAATTAAACCAATTATTTTTAAATGGAATATTTTTATTTATTTTTTAAGCTTTACTAAGTATATTTGATAGCAATAAAATAAATCTTAACTGGGTATTAGTGAAGCTAATAGCACTTGAAACGGAACATTCAATCAAACACATTCTTTCAAATCTACGGTTCGTTAATTAGTTATTCCTGTGTTCCCCAAAGTTATGCATGTTTGTGTTCTAAGTGGGTGTATATGAGTGTGCCTTAGTGCTTAGTATGCTCACAAGCTTGCTCAATGAATAAGCAGCCTGCTCCTGAAAGGCAGAGGTTAACCAAAAAAGAAAAGAGTTCAAATTGTTAAAATTTTATTCGTGTTGGCTTTCATGTTAATGCTAATGCCATAATAATTTGTATTTTTGTTTTTTTTTGCGTGGGCTGGAATAGAGTCTGAATGGTTTAAGTGGTGTGTGTATTTGCGACTCTCTAACATTGTTTTTTTCACAGCGTTTACAAAATGTGTCGGCCTGCGCCTCAAAGTATGTTATAAAAATATTTTATGACATGTAAAAGCATCAATAAAAAGGTTTTTACTCCCCCCAACTGCCCATTCCTTATCGTGCTTGATGATGTTGTTGTTGCTGATGGTGTTGTTGATGTTGCCGGGCTCTGTTTATTGCTGCTGCTGCTGTTGCTGTTGCTGTTGCTGCTGCGGACGCGCTTTATCCTTTGCCAGGCCCATTATTCATTTTGTTTTTGGGTTATGTTTCATGCTATTGTTTTTATTTGTGCAGCCTTTCGGTTTGCTGTTTTGCGGGAAATTACATTTAAGCATGTGTTAGAGCTAACGCTTTAACAGGTTGTAAACAAAATTGTATTATATTTGAATGTGAACCTTTTCAAAACAGCATCAGTAAAAAACTAAGTTCCACTTCTGAAGTCTATTAATAAAAACAGCATTTTTCTAAGAAGTTTAGTTTTAAGCAGCGCATGCTCTACAATAAAATGCAAGACATGCTAATGTGAATGTCATTAATCTCTAATATATTAATGTTTTATTAAAAAGTCAGGCAACTGCACATTCGTTATAATCAGTTTTGGTTTCCCGCTAATGACTTTTTCTCTACAAGTAGCTCACATTATAATATAGTAACTTTGACATCCGCTAAAAAAAAAGCAAAGCCAACTCCAATCTATCAATTATGCACCTCAAACCGAAGTTCAGGCAGATAGATTTGGCAACAAGTCCGATTATTTACAGTCGCCGCACCGAAGTTGCGAGTAAACCAGCAGAAATGTCTGCCGCACATGTAATTAATCCGATTTTTCATGGGACTGCAGCGCAAATGCACAGCGAAGCTCGTTAAAAGTTTGAAAATAAATTTCATATACTCGAACGCACAGCTTATATGATCAAATGGGCGTGAGTTGCCAAAAAGAAAAAAAAAAGGAAATGGCGACAAAAACGCATTTTGATAAGCTGATTACGGGGCGGGCCGCCGGTTTGGGGCAACACGCTCTGTGAGGGGACGGGGCAAGGCGACTCTTTTTATACATTTTTCGGGGCAACTTTTATGGCCACGAAGATTTTTATTTTATTTTTTGCCCTTCCTTTGTTAATTGTCAGTGCAAAGCCGCAAGCGACACAAAACTTTTTCGTTTTTAGTCGTTTGAAATTTTGTTGCTTTTGTTTTTTTATTTTTTTTTTTTTTTGTTTTTTTAGCAAGTGTAAAGTAGAAATTAATTTCACTGTAAATGCACATAATCAAGTGTGTGGGCCGAGCTGGGCCCCAACAGAATGCAAAATGATAGAGCGATGCGCAACTGCAGCAAACCCGAAGACGGAACGGATGGCATAGACAGCCTCTGAACACTCCATCAGCGCCAAGCAAAAAGTTTTTACAGCGAACGGACAAAAAGATAAAGTACTTGAGCACAGACTTGCCGAGGAAGGGCCTCCGAGTCTGCATAAAAAGGAAATCTCGTCTGCGTGCCTTAGACATTGGCGTATGACAACGCCATCACTCGAAGTCAAAAGCGCATTGAGAAATGGCTAATTGAAAAATAAAGTTATAAAATGAAAGTAAATTGCAGTAATGTAATGGAATGCAAAAGTCATAAAATTAAAAAATATTTAAGCTAGTTGTGGCGAATATTAGGCATTAACTGTGCGGAAAAAATATTATAAATCTGTAATTATTCACGGAATCCATTGAGAGAAAGAAAGAAAAAAAAAAACGCTGCTATTCTTCGTTACTTGTTTCAAAAAAGTTGTTCTTAGATTTTATTTATACGTCTTCAATCAGATTTACATTGCATAATTTTCCTTGTCCTTGTTTAACTCGTTTTTTTCAAGGCAATAAACTTTGTTTGAAACATATCCGCAAATAATAACAAGCTCTTAATCATGGTAAACAATTGGGGTTTCCTGCTGCAGGAAAAATCACTGGCGCTTGAACCGTATACAAGTCCCTTATAATCTATGCTAATTTTCGCTGTCTTTATGCCCACTGAATTATCGGGCAGTTTTCATTTCTTTCAGCATACAAAATACAAAAAAAAGGAGATGAACTGGAATTAAAATTAATGAGGTTGAGAAAGCAACAAACATCTTCACAAGCACCAAACGCAACCAGCCCACAAATGTAAAGAACAAAATCAAAAAAAAACAAGTAAGAACGTTGCAGTCGGGCGTTACCGACTGCGTTATACTCGTTCACATTCTTAATTATTATTATTATTTTAAAAAATTCGATATTTGAGAATGGGGGTCGAGGTGGGGGTGTGAGTGGGGATGGGGGTTTGTCGCCGAAATTTTGTACCGATTTTTAAAGGCGGTGGCCAGTTATCTAACCTCTAAATTTGGTAACTCTAGCTTAAAAACTGTGGGAGATACACGCATTTGCGGCGGGGCGGGGCCGCTGGGGGGCGTTCTAGTGGGCGTAGCCGGGGTATCAAGGTCTCATTTTTTAGGGGAGGTCATCAGCTGGTAAAAAAGCATGTACTCCCCCCTTGTGAATTTTCGAAAAAAAAAATTTTTTTTAATGTAGAATTGCGAGTTTATATTTTTAATCGATTGTATTTGCCATAATTAGCTTAAAAAACAACATTTAAGGTGATTCTGAGATGGTCAAAATTTTGGTCAAAAATCATGTCAAAATGGACAAAAATTTCGACATGTAAAGCTCTTGGATCCATAGTTCCCAAACTTCAAACTATCATAACTTTGTCAAAAGTGAGCCGATTTTCACGTTTGAGGGCATTTTGTTCATGATTTGTCCTGCAAATTGATTCTGCATTTAAAATATTTGCATTATTGAAAATATTTTTTTTTTGAAAATTTTTGGTAAAAAAGCATGTACTCCCCCCTTGTGAATTTTCGAAAAAATTTTTTTTCAAAATTTAGAATTGCGAGTTTACAATTTTAACCGATTGTATTTGCCATAATTAGCTTAAAAAACAACATTTAAGGTGATTCTGAGGGGGTCAAAATTTTGGTCAAAAATAATGTCAAAATTGAAAAAAGTTTTTACATTTAAAGCTCTTGGATCCATAGTTCCCACACTTCAAACTATCATAACTTTGTCAAAAGTGAACCGATTTTCACGTTTGAGGGCATTTTGTTCATGATTTGTCCTGCAAATTGATTCTGCATTTAAAAT